>CM059273.1:10060987-10065987 GCA_030347295.1 Setipinna tenuifilis | reverse complement strand
GAGGATGCTATGGTGAAGCGTGCTTGTTAGCCTGCCGTGTGATAACCACCATCGTCATCTCTCAGTGAATGGAGTGGAACAGATGCCAGCTAGCACAGCTTGGCGTAGAGCGCTATTAAAACATCCCTCCCGACACCTCAAAAAGACACCACTGACTGAGCTAATAGCCCGGCTTTCAGCTCACTTGGTAGCACGTCTGTGTGCCATAGTGGAGTTGCTGTGAGGTTGTGGGTTTGAGTGGGTCTGGACTGCACTATTCTCCCAGCGCCTCTCAGGCTTTCAGTGGCCAGAACACCTGACAGGCATGATTATAGCAGCTCCCATACCATATTTATCTTGACCTGCCAAAAATGTGCTATACAAGTAAAGATTATTATTATTACTATTGTTGTTGTTGTTATTGCTATTATTACTATTATTACTATTTGTACTATCGTACTGTTAGTATTATATTCTTATATTATATTATTATTTCAGATGATTAGTATTATTATTATGTTTTATTATTATTATGTTTTATTATTAGCATGATTAGAGCAGTCCTCATACCATGTTTATCTGTACCTGCCAGGGGGCAAAGTGTAGGTGTACCTGTCATGTCATGCCCTGTTATGAGTGTTCAGCACACAGATGTTGAAATACAGCTACATTAATGAGTGCATGTCAGTGTTAGAGGAAGAGTATCATCACAGACTAAATAGGAGACAACCAAAAGGAGCCATAAACAGGAGGAGTCTCATCTTTAGATGCTGAAAGTCACTGTTGTGTGACACAAACACCAGTCCATTCACCTGTTGCCATAGCAGACAGACAGACAGACAGACACACACATATATATACTTTATTAGTGAGCAGACACCCTCACACACACACACACACACACACACACACACACACACACACACACACACACACACACACATTTAAGACTCACACTGATACTTCATTAGTGGGTAGACACCCCCCAGGGGTTTTGCTGCAGGTTTATGGGCTGTTTCCACCCCTCCCCCTCCCTCCCCCTCCCACTCCACCCACTAATTTACAGCCCTGGCTCAGGAAGATAGGACAGTGAGGGAAATAGAGTGAGACGGAAGGAGAGAGAGAGAGAGAGAGAGAGAGAGAGAGAGAGAGAGAGAGAGAGAGAGAGAGAGACAGAGACAGACAGAGGCGACAAAGACCGAGGGAGTGAGAGGCAGACAGAGAGAAAGAGAAGGTGAGAGAGAGCGACAGAGAGAAAAAGAAGAGAGAGAGAAAGTGAGAAAAAGAGAGAGACTGTGTCAGTGTGTGTGTGTGTGTGGTGTGTCTGTAACATGGAGAGCTGTCTTGTCGTCTGCCTGAGGCTGTTTGGAGAGCTTGTTCACACAGATGGTGTTCGGTGCAGCTCTTTGCCACTTCCTGAACATAATACTGAATGCATCTCATGTAAATGTGCATACTGAATACCAGCAACCTTCTCATCTCATGTAAATGTGTTTACTGAATATTGTCGAAAAACTCACCAGCAACCTTTTTATCTCATCTTATGTAAATGTGTTTACTGAATACTGGCCAATAACTCGGCAGCTACCTTCTCATCTCATATTAACATTACTGCTAAATGCTGTGTGGTTAGCTCATTATCAGCACTTTTCACATCTTATAGAAGTATGCATACTAAATACTGTCTGGTTACTCACCAGCACACTGTACATCTTATAGAAGCATACATACTAAATAGTGTCTGGTTACTCATCATACTGCTAAATGCTGTGTGGTTAGCTCATCAACAGCAGCCTTTACGTCTTATAGAAGTATGCATACTAAACAGTCTCTGGTTACTCATCACCACCCTTTACATCTTACAGAAGCATGCATACTAAGTACTATCTGGGTACTCATCAGCATCCTTCACTGCATATTCTCTGGTAGCTGCCAACACAATGCCATCTCATCTCATGTACAGTAAGTATGCATGCCAGATATCCCAACATGCAGAAGCTCATTTCAGGCAGGTCATGTCTGTCCTTCGCGTTGGAAGACGTTTTCATTATTGCTTGTCAATAACTGCATAGCCCAAGAAAAAAAATACAGAGGTTGTCCTTCACGTCTGCAAAAATACCACATGCGATCAATGCACACCCTGTCACGTTCACTTTCACTTTCCCTCACTCTCTCTCTCCGCCTGTCTCCCTGTCATGTGCTGCATTTGTCATCTGTTCTAACTTGCTAAAGAACTCTGTGTGAGTTGTGGGAGATTTTTAATTGCTTGCGGTCACCTGGGAATCACTTTTCAAATGCTGGAGACTCAGGAAGGTCCCGGGAGACTTGGGGATATCTGGCACACTACTACCTACTGTCTGTACCGCACCTGCCAACCCTCTTCTTTGATCCTCGGTTGTCAAAACTAATCTCCTGTGTGTAGGTATGCATACTGTGCACTATATAATGATATATAATGATGACTAACAACATCAGTGTCTGAGGCAGATCGTAGCTCGTGTCAGCACTAGGAAAACAGGCTTCTACACTGGGATGCAAAGTTTCATTTGAGTACCATCTCCTAGGCAGTCTGCCATACTAAATAGTCACATTTCATTTTGCAAGTAAGGTTTGTGCATATTTATACCGTCTAAAGGATGGCCAACATCATTTCTAACAGACATTCTATAATACCACTGAAGCATAGGCATAGCCATTTGTGGACTAGGGTGGGCCTGTGCCCACCCACTTGTCAATCAGGCCCACCCAATCAGAAGGCTTTATACGTTTATACTATTTAAGTAATCAAAATTAACCTATGTGTTTTGGGCTAGGCCCAGCTGATTTTTTTGTACAGTAGGCCCACCCATTTAATGATTTGTGGCTATGGCCCTGGACTGAACACCGCATGGTCAAACAGCTGTCATCCCCAAAGACCACACTCCTTGCACAAGTCTGACCGCATCCAGGAGGAACATACAGTAAATACCTTCCTTGCAAGTGATTGTCAATAAAAAATGTAATGCATGCATACATTATTATGTCCATATGAGAGACAGAGAGCAGGAGGACGAGAGAGTGTGTATTTGTGTGTCTTGTCTGTGTGTGTATGATTGTGTGTGTGTGTGTGTGTGTGTGTGTGTGTGTCTGTGTGTGTGTGTGTGTGTGTTTGTGTGTGTGTGTATCTTTGCATCTGCAGGTGTATGTGAGAGTGTGTGATTTTGCATATGTGTGTGTGTGTCTTCTTGCATGTGCATGTGCATGTCTGCATGTGTGAGTGTGTGTAGTACACAAACACACACACACACACACACCAGCCTGTGTAAATAGCTGCTCCTGCACACTGTGAGCATGGGCAGATGGGAGAGTGAGGAGCTGCGTGTGTGTGTGGAGCGAATGGCATGAAAGCCTCAAGTCTCTACTGCATGTTCATGATAAGCTGCTGAATGGGATAAGCTCCTTTTGTTTTGCTCCGCAGTATTTAATACCCTCCATGAATTTAATACCCCATCTACCCTCTCGCTATTCTGCCTCTGTGCTACGCCGACATCCCAGCCCACAAAACAATAATAATTTTAGGGGGGAAATCCCCCGCCCTCTAACCCCCTGCCCCCATATTCACATTGTTCACTAATGCACTATGGAGCATGTTAGCTACATTTTCTGCATTTCGATAATTATGGAGGCAGGTGTACATGTGTTGTCCTTCCCTTAGTGGTAATGATTTCTTCACATCTTTCCTTTTTGACCTCGAGACATTTTTTTATCCAGGTTAAAGAGGTTGGCAGGATGACAGAAGAGGCTGTCCTAACTGCACCCTTCCTCTCTCTGTCTCTGTCTCTCTGTCTCTGTCTTTGTCTCACTCTCTGTCACTCTCACTCACTCTCTCTCTCTCTCTCTCTCTCTCTCTCTCTCTCTCTCTCTCTCTCTCTCTCTCTCTGTCTCTCTCTCACACTCTTTTTAGTAAGCCTTCCTTTAGCTAGGTCCACACATTAAATCTACTGACTGTTTGGGAGGCTACATAGCCCTCCAACACAGACCCCAAACCCTGTATGGTTTGGTTTAGATCTGGTTTAGATATTTCACTAATTTAGTTGATCTGGCTCGGATCACAGCCCAGTTGATCCTCTCTCATTTGGGCCTGATTTTATCAGTGACTTCCACACAACAGGATGTTCTGTTGAAACAGTCATTCAAATGCGGGCATGATGTATGGGGGCATTGTGTACATACAGGCCATACATAAACACACAAACAGACAGTTTGTCAAGGTGAGAGAGAAGAAGAGATGGAGGGAGGGAGAGAGACAGAGAGAGCAGCGATAGAAAGATGGGAAACTGACAGAGAAAGGACACATTGCAAGGAGATGTAGGCGTTTTACACTGTTCTACTCTCATGGAGCACAGAAAGACAGAAAGACAGAAAGACACCCACACACACACACACTCACACACACACACACACACACACACACACACACATGGCAGAGCATGGCGAGGACCAGGGCACTGCAGGGCAGCTGGTTGCGTAAGGCCGAGCCCTGACTGATGATGATGATGCACCACTGAGCCTGAGGCAGGTGGCTAAGTGCTTCCTGTGACGCTGGGAGATCTCACTCTCTCACTCTCTCTCTCTCTCACTCACTCTCTCTCTGTCTCTCTCTCTCTGTCTCACTCACTCTTTCTCTCTCTCTGTCTCTCTCTGTCTCTCTCTCCCTCTCTCTCACTTACTCTCTCTCTCTCTCTGTCTCTCTCTCACTCTCTGTCTCTCTCTCCCTCTCAGTTCAGTTTCAGTTCAGTTCAATAGCTTTATCGGCATGAATGTGTATACAATATTGCCAAAGCAATTATCAAGTACTGATAACAATAGTAATAAGTAAAAAACAGAATAGTAAAGAAATAAGAAAAGAAACCTTCGCCATTTACCAATGTAAATTATAATAATAATAACAATAATAATCATCTAAAACAATTCCTTAAGTAAAAGAAGAATCATGGAAAGTAATAATAATAATAATTAATGATAAGAGGGGAAAAAAGGAA
>CM059273.1:10018487-10053487 GCA_030347295.1 Setipinna tenuifilis | reverse complement strand
GGATGTCTTTAAACTGAACAGCAACACACACATGACTGATGAGCGGAAACAACACAGTGCCATAAACACACTTCCTCTTCTTTGAACAGCACAAAGAAATGTGTGTCAAATCTGCTCACCAAGCTTCTGGTTACTGACGAAGCACCTTCTTTGGAAATGATTCAACATCCATTTCACAAATAAACAGGAACTCAATAAGCTCTAATGCTTTACTGCTGGAAAGAGGGAAGCTGGCTCCGGCAGGAAATTGCATCACAGACTAAGTAGCCTGGCAGGAAAAATGTCTCATGTTTCCCCCCCTCTGCCATTTTAAGCTGACGAACGTGAAATACTGTATGGTCATTTGGACACCGAACCATATGTATCAATAACAATCAACTGCTCCGTATAACTCAGCAGCATGGCTAAGATCAATCCCTACAGATGTGGTAGCTTGTTTTTTCTATGTGCCAGCCATAGACTTATACAGTTGTGGTCATAAGTTTACATACACTGGCAGAATTAATGATTTCTTAACCATTTTTCAGATGGTCATTTGGGTAGTTTCTGTTGTCATTATGATTTAAATAAAGTAAACACAGGTGTTTGACAATAAATGGCTTCACTATATGGCTTCAATAAATGGCCAACACTAACCATGAGTGAAATAAAAGGTTTTGTGTTATCATTCATATTCTCTGAAAAATGGTTAAGAAATCATCATGTATGTAAAGTGATGAGCACAACTGTAGCTAGAGCTACTGGCCATAGACATGAGCCACACATGAAACATCAGCCACGGGGCAGCTGTGCCAGTCATCATACGGCCATTTTTTAAGGAGTTATTGAGGCAGGAACCCTGTGCCCAGACCTGACAGGTACTCTGGCCCACTCACGCAATCTTCCAGTCTGCCAGTCTCGATGGAAGCATGATCTAACACACAGACAAGCAATCAGTTGATGAATGATGAGCTTATCCATCACAAGCATTGTCCCCCTGCGCTTTCCTCTATAATCCGCTGACTTCCCAAACCCCACATGCCACTAGGGTTTAGATTCATATTTAAAAAAATGCAACCAAAGCAAACTCACAAACACAAGGGGTTAAAAAAAAGTGCAAAAAAAAACACTTGAAGAGCTTGAGCAGCTGTGTAAGGAGCTGGCCTTGGTCCTGAAAGAGGTACGAAATAACAGCCATTTTTACTTAACCTCAGATTTTGATTAATGAATGCGACATAACACAGACAAATAGCATCAATAATGTCATGTACAGTTTAGATGTGTTATTGATGAGAGTGAACAGTGTATATATAAGATGATTTTTCATTATTTTTAAAATTTCCTTGATGATTTTAAAGACTAAATTAATGTTCTCTCACCATCTTTATCACAAACCCTGAGAAAAGTTACAAAATCTTGATACTATCAATACAACAGTTAAAGCCTTTTAACTAAAAAAGAACTTTACAGTAAAAGGAGGGACCTCACTAACCACAACAAGTGTGTGGCATCCACCTGGGTGATGCATGGCAGCCACTGTATGCCAGAATGCTCACAATTCTTGCTCTTCTCATTTTAACTGAACACAGCCTCCAGGATAGGCATATTAAAACTATGTACTGTATAGTTACACACACACACACACACACACACACACAAACACACACACACACATACAAGCCTAATAATTCACTGCCGTCTAAACTAGAAGGAAAATTATAACATACATAAAAATTCTGGAGGATCACACACTCAAGCTTCAAACTGTGTGCCTTTTTGTCATCCTACGCACAGTTACTCGTGGACAGACTTAAGTGATGTCGCTGTCAGAGGCTAATTGGAACACACAGAGAGGGACATGAGGGTGAAAGTCAGAGAGGGAGCACAGAGCACTGACAGATGACCATGTCACCATCTTCATTACAAATGAAGGACTGTGTGTGTGTGTGTGTGTGTGTGTGTGTGTGTGTGTGTGTGTGTGTATGTCTGTGTCTGTGCATGTGTGTGTGCGTTTGTGTGTGTGTGTGTGTGTGTGTGTGTGTGTGTGTGTGTGTGTGTGTGTGTGTGTGTGTGTGTGTGTGTGTGTGTGTGTCTGTGCATGTGTGTGCGCATGTGTGTGTGGGTGTCTGCCTGCACTGGGAAGACAGAACATGGTTGATTGGCAGTTAAGGTAATGGACCTGTGACTCACAGGTTCGAATCCACCAACTGCCAGAAGTGCCACTGAGGTACCCTGAGCTGTCTGAGGTGCCGTCCCCACACACTGCTCCCCGGGGCGCCGTTATCATGGCTGCCCCCCCGCTTACGTGTGTGATGGATTAAATGCAGGTGTGTGCACTGTGTGCTGTGCTGTGCTGTGTAATCACAATGACAAATCGGAGGCACTTCCATGACTGTCTGACAGCACACAGACAGCTCAGACAGACTGCTCACTGATTACTCTTTCATAAGAATCACTTATGAAAAACTAAGCTTCCCCTAAGGCAGTGGTGTGATTTTATACTGGTGAACGTGGCAATCAACCTTTGTCTTACAGGTGCTAAAAGGACACCTCTACTGAGCTGAATCTGGGGCATAGAACAATGTGCGCCGGCATAGCATCATCATTCACATAATTCCCACAGCTCTGGTCTATTTTTTGCCATCGCCAATCCTTCAAGAAGCTGTTATGCCAGAGCTGCAAGGCCTACCCATGCCTGGCAGAGGTGAAACGGTGTGTTAAAACATTAACCCGTTAACCCTGCATGCATCGCATCGTCTTTCAAAATGAGGACTGCACACACACACAGAAAACATGTTACTGTTTACCACCAATGCAACCCAATACACAAACAAGAATTTATCTTAACAGCACCTGAGTTAGCACAAATACTAATACGGCTGGCAACAACAAATGAGGTGTTGATGGGAACATTAAAAAATGACACAGCTTGCGTAATGTGACTACACTGCTGCTGGTCATGATTTGCACAGCAGGTCATGATTAAGGCTGCCTATGCATGTAATGCAAGGCAAGGTATATGTTTATTTCTACAGAACATTTTACACATACAGGCAAGCCTATGCTTAAAGAAAGAAAGAAAAAAGAAAAAAAGGAAGAAAGAAAGAAAAAAGAAGAAAGAAAGAAAAAAAGAAAGAAAAGAAGAAAGAAAGAAAAAAAAGAAAGAAAGAAAGAAAGGTGAAAGCAAAGGAGAGATAGAAACATAATTATAAGTAGACAGAATAATTAGGAGCTTATTAGTTCTCTTGGCGTGCCTGTGAGGATTTGGCTGGTACACACACATGAAAAAAAGTGAAAGTGATTCCCATTTCTCATAGCACACCACAACACACACTGACATTTAACCTCTACATTTAACCCAGTCTATGATTTAACCCTGCTCACACGTGTGAGCAGGGGGCGGCTGTGCCAATGGTGCAGTGTGTAGGGACAGTACCACACTCAGGGGAGGACAGGAGAGGGACGGTGCACCTTGGCCACAGGGGAGGATGGAGGAAATCCATCTACCTACCACTCTCCCCACCCACCTGTCGGTGCGGGGAATTAAGCAAGTCTGACTAGTCAAAAACACAAGTGAGTGTGTATGTATGTGTGTGTGTTTGTGTGTGTGTGTGTGTGTGGGACAGAGTGAGTGATGGTTGATTGACAGCTGCATGGTCTCGCTCTCTCTACCTGGTCAAAGAATGAGAGCAGCAACTCTGTTGGCAACTTGATTGTTTCTATTAAAGGTAGATGGATAAAGAGCAAGCAGCTTAATTACAATGGATTATAGCCCCTGGGCATTAATGTGTATGACTCTGTGTGTGTGTGTCTGTGTGTGTGTGTGTGTGTGTTTCTGCTTCATAGCTCTGCTGCTTCCACCTGGCATATGTCCATAAAGGTGTAAAATCTGCCCCTGTTCTGCATTTTATTTGATCAGATCCACAACCACTGTGCCATGCAAGGGCAAAAAGACTGTAACTTCAATTTGGGGTGAAAATGTGTTGTTGCTATTTTTGAACAAAATACACATCAGTTTTATCATGGGGCCAAATATCTTGGGTGAATTGTTTTGTTTTCTGGGATAAACAACATGCTGTATTTGCCTGTATTATTTACGCTGAAAACATGTGCAAGCGGAAGATTTTTTTAAAGTCATTTGAGTTTAAAGTCATTTTTGTCAGTTTAAAGTATTTTTTTTTAATTATCAGTTTAAAGTGATTTTTCTTAGGTATTTTGCCTTCAACCACTTATATTTAGCCTCCCCTCCTCTCTTGCTTCTGTAAACACTTACTTCACTACTTCAGTTCTGCTTTGAAAGCCCCCCATTCACAACCAGCTTCATTCCCGCCTGTATATTTCTATAACTTACAATGCAGTGTGTTATGTCAGCAGTACTATGCGAGAAGCCATGTAATCCTGTGTGATTACATCATTCATGCGAAACAGCAGTGTTGTAACTGAAAGCTCCCTTCTTTCTCCCTCTCTCTTTCTGTTTGTGTGTGTGTGTGTGCGTGGGAGACACGCTCTTGGGGGATGGTTTGTGTATGTGTATGTGTGTGTGTGTGTTTGTGGAGGCGTACGTCGACTCGCTGGAGCTGTACGTTATCTGAAGACGATAGAGAGCGCAGAGCCCACCACACCACACAGCTCAGCTGGGAAGCACGCACGCACGCGACCTTGCCTCAGCACAAATTTGTTGCTGAATCACGCGTCGTAATGCGCGTAATAGTCCTGATGCATTAAACACGTTACACACCATATATTTCTATAGAGCTGGCAGGCTGCAGACTAGAATTAAACTGTCAACGTGAATTACTGATCCCACAGAAAGGCGAACCATCAGGCATTTTTCTGTGTGAGCGCCGAGAGTTCCTCTTTTGAGCTCGTGTTGGACCTGAGCAGCCGGTGGTTTGGCTTTGCGCAGAGGAAGTGCAGCTAGGCACGCGCACAGATGGAACCAGGGCTGACACAACACAATGGCTAAAAGCTGTGATCTCTTTTCCACTGCCCTTTACACAATGTCATGCTAACTGTCCCTAGGGTGCAGTTTAATGCGTTGTGTCTTGGCCTGAACGTACTGTTTTAGTAGCCTACACAGTAGCATTTCAAAAGTGTCACCAAAAAAGTGTTAGCTGCTATTCACTTAAATATCTTCATGCGATGATATTGTTGGTTTGCTCAAATATGTCTTCTGGTGAGGGGGTACTAGAAGTGTTGACTTATACATCCTGTTAAAACAAAACAAATTACACTCGAACCTCTCGTCCTTTTCTGACACTTAATGAAGTTAGACAAGATTTGATGAACAACACACTGTGTTCGCTTCATCAACAGAAACGATTACGACACCAACTTACGGCTCTTGCTGCAACCACACCAACAACTGTTCGTGCTTTGGTCAGCGTTGATGCAACAATATTTTGAGGCGGCCCGGGGTTAGAATAAAACAATTACACGCTGATGTATGGACACGGTACAAGAATATGTACAGCCCAGCGGCGTGCAGTCAGCTCCACCAGCTTGATGTTAGTTTAGTGTTCGTTGGAAAGAAACTTTCATTTGCTGAAGCTTGGCCAATCGCCAAGCGCATATATAATTAGCAAAACAGTCTATACAGTCTATGACATTGGCTTAGCCTCGTGTGCACACACGCGAGTTTTTCCTCTGGCAACATGAACACATTATATCCCATTGAAGTGATGACCTTGAGTATTAGTCGTGATTTGCTCGAGTACAAAAATCGATACATTGTGCTTGAATGCTTGAATCTCGTTTTTTTTCTTTTGCACACCACTTAGTGGCCCTATTCATATACATTTGTGTAACAAAACAATCTATTTGGGCTCCCTAATGGCGATGCACTTAGCCAAAGAGAAGGTACTGGGTATTGGAAATAATTTTGCAATGCAGTAGCCTGTCTCGCTGTCACCCAAAGCTTACACCGTGTCTTCTACAGCTCAAGTACTGGGAAGACGAGTTGTGTTAGGGTTCTTTGCTCAGGAGAGATTAGAGCAGAGGTAATTCGACTATAGCTACTCCAGCAACACGCATACTGCGTGTTTTCACAGCACATTTGAAAACACTTACTTGCCCACGAAGTTCTCCAGCACCGAGCTTTTTCCTGCGCTCTGGCCTCCCACCACGGCAATCTGGGGAAGGTCCAGATTGGCATTTTGTCCGATGGCCGAGAACGCATCTTGCATTCGGTTGACAAGAGGAATCAAATCCTCCATCCCCCGGTTGCCCATGTTTGCTGGGAAAACCGACGCTCCTTCTCAACAGAAAGCCAAGCGTAAAGAAGAGCGTTCAATCGGTCGCTGGAGCGCTACTCTCCTCTCCTTTACACCCTAGTGCTTGTAGGGTGCGTAAAGATTCTGTCTATTTTATTTTTGCATGCACCCTCATTGCCGCCGTCCTAGCGACGTAGAACACGTATAGAGCAGTGCACGGCTAGGCTACGCTCTGATTTGCAGCTCTGTCGTCTATTTGGCATTGAGGAGAGGGGGGAGGAGGGATGATCTCTGCTGGTCTCTGAATAAACAGGGAGATCCCTGCACAGTCCCTAATGGACCACGGGCAGGCGCAGTTCAAGAGTCGTCTTGCTCAGACACAAGCTTGTGGCTGAATACAAATTCAGGGTTGTGGCGACCTAGAGAAGTGTGTAGGCAGCTCCTGAAATGGTGAGCAACACAAAGCACAAAAAACACTGAACCACTTCACAATTCAGTTATAAGCATTCGTTCTTGAGAGTATGAGAGTCCCCTTGTGTACATATGTAAAGCAGGTTTCCTAATGTTTAGTTGCCGGAGAAAGATGTTAAAGTACTTTCCCCGCATCAAGATATTGGTTATGTCTCCATCAACCTACTTTAACACGTTTCATGTGTGTTCAATGCGGGTACCGTTAGAATCACTGTGATGATCATACTAAAAGTAGTTGCTTTGAAAACACAGCCCAGAAAGTAGCAAGTCCATGCTAAATAATTGTTAAGGTCGTGTTGGGATATATAATGACTACAAAACATGGTGTCAATCTGTCTGCTTCTCCTGATAAAGAATGAATGAATGAATGATTCTCTGAGTGATCTGTCCATGGTGCTGAAATGAAGCTGCAGCACGACAAGGGAATGTAGGGTTTTAAAACGTCCAGCAAAGATCTTCTTGGATTGAAAAAAGGTCAAAAGGGACAATATGAGACAATATGACATGCGGACAAATGAGGCAAACTGACTAAATATGAAACTCGAAGAAACAGCCTACAACCAACGACTCTTCAACGAAATTTGATTTTGGGCAATAGTATTTACATAGTGCTCTGTGAATTAATGCGTAGAATTTGGAGAATACAGATTACTGCTTTATTATCTATAGCTAATAATCATGCACCATACTACCACATACTGGTAAACATAGACAAATGCAATACTTATATACAGTGAATTATGGTTGACGTCAAACCTTGTCGTTGACCTCCTAGACACAAGGGGGCATTATAACATACCCATGTAAGGGGTTCTCTGAACTACGTACTGGCGTACAGTATCTATGAAAACACCGGTATGCTAGTCATCGCGAGTGTAGATGATAATGCTACTGAGCATAGCAAACTGCGCAGAACGATGAACAATTGATGTGGTAGGAAGTTACAACAGGCTACAGCACGTCGGGGTTGTATTTCAACGGAGCCACTTCAAACGGTTTTCACTTTTATAAGTAGGTCATAATGCAGAAAAATTGTGATATGATAATACTTACTGTGTAGAAGAAATGAGCAGTAGCTAAGCGAACCGCTTGCGGAATAAAAACCTCTAACGTTAGTTGGCTAGCTGTTAGCAACAGAAGACGCACCAAGCTATGATGGGTAGCAAGCCAGCCAACTTAGTAGTTAGCAAGGTGTCCGTTCATAAAGAGTCGGCGCCAAAGTTGCTAAAAGAACGGAGAACGTATTCTTGACTTTATTTGTTATATTCCATATGCACAAACTATGGTTGTAAACATTTGCTGCAATACCCAACATGATTCATAGCTAGAGAGCATTACTTCGCCCATAAACGGCTATTCAAAATGGTTTGCTAAGCAGCTAACGTTTGCTAACTTACCCAGTTTTTTCAATAGGCTACCTCTGCTGATATTTACCTAGCTTGCTAACTGATGTTGCATGCTACTCTTAAGGACGAGTTGGTTTGGTAATGTTTATTGCGTTTAGAAAATGCTTGTCATAAACTAGTTTGCTAGTCGTTTTAATATTGTCTCAGTCAAGATCAACAAGGTGACTGTATAATGAGCTAGCCCACTTTCGAGCGGAACTGTTAGCCACCTAAGTATGTCAACTTTGCCGTTGGTAGTTGAAACTAACCTCTGGGAAGCAAGTGTGCATAACTAGGGAAATTGATGCATATATGTTTTAATGAGTTTGTCTGTTATACTTTTTTATGTAGATCTTTATGTGTGAAGATGTCAAATGACTTCATTGTTGACTAGCTCGCAGGTTAACTATTAGCCACTGATCAATCAATCACAGGTTCTTTGGAAGCAGCATCAAGTCGCCGAGATGTTTAATCCGCATCACCACCAGCAGCAGCAGCAATTTCACCAACATGTGCGGCAGCTTCAGCAACTGTTTCAGCAGCAGCGTCCACCTCCACCACCACCCCCGCCTCCGCCACCACAGCCCCCGCCGTCCCATCACATCCCCCATCACCATCAAAGTGCCCGGTAAGGCTGGCAACGCGAGGTCGAGGACTATCATGTAGGCCTTGTCGCTCCATCAGGCAATGACTGATTACTGTGCAGGTGTAGGCGGAAGCGCCGTGTTTTGTTCAGTGCAATAGAACCTGTATCCTTTGGGACCTTTGCAAGACCTGCTGTAGCCAAGTGTAGGACCTTCTGTTTTATTCATTTATTATTTTTTCATGTCCTTTTACTTTTACTGAATCACTCGATGTCATTCTTCTGTCTGATTTGTTTTTCTGTGGTTGTTCATCTGTTTCTATTGGCACGGAGAGTACCAGTACCATCCGTACCAGTGTGCTCGTCATTCAAGCACATTAGGTTGGGCAAACCTAACGTCCTGACTGACTCGCTCACGCCGGTTCACCCCCCCAACCCCCCCTTCCATTATTATCACACACAGGCCGATCGCGGTGGCGGCACCGGCCCCTCCTCCCCCCCGCATGGTCAACCTCTGCTCCGCTACTCAGGCTACCATTATCGCCCCCAACCCCATGCTACAAGGGGCCCTACTGATGCAGCAGATGCAAGGTAGGCGCCTCCTTGCTGGACCAGTCGCTGATGGCCCATGTCCCAGCTGCATGCTTGTCTGTCTGTCTGTCTGTCTGCCTCTGTGTGTGTATATCAGTCCTTGTGTGTGTGCGTGTGTGTGTAGTCATATGCTTCTGAGGGTACTTGATGTCAATGTGTGTGTGCAGTCATATGCTTCTGAGGGTACTTACTTGATGTCCATGTGTAAGGGCAGGGTTGCAGATTGTAGTGTTTCTGTCTGTTTTACATCAGTGTGTCTGCTTTAGTGTATGTGTTTGTGTGAGAATCATGATTGTTTTATTGCTGCTTGTGTCTACAACTCAATGGCATCCTGGGACTGCGCTCCCTGTAGAACAAGTGCAGAGTATGTGGTGCTGAACTGACCTGAACAGAACAGAGTCCAGGATCTCAGAAGTGGGCTGGAGTGGAGTGGAGGGGGGGTAAGTTATGTGACGTTGTTATTCCTTCTGTCTCCAGCAGGTGGCATGCGTGGCTTCACCATGGGGGGACAGCAGTTCCCGCAGTTCTTCCCCGCGGGGTCACGCTCCTCCCTCCTCGGGCCCGTGCCCATGGGCGTCGCCATAAAGACCCCCCACATCGGCTTCGCCCCGCGCCACTACAACCCACACGCTCGCTACATGAACAATGTAAGGCTGCACTCACGTCCAGGCGCTGCAGGTCGGCGGATTAGGAACAAACCTGGCTTAATGTGTAACGGAGGTTAGCTAGCCTAGCTCGGCGTTAGGCCGTATGTAAATTGCCCGACTGACACCTCAAGGCGGTATGCTACTGAGTTAGCTAATGGCTTGGCTTTTGGGTCACTTGTTAGTGCATTTTACTCTGTATCCGGAGTTTCTGTAAGAGTGCAGGTCTGAGCCTGGATCTGAACTGCACCGGAAGTCCTTTAGAGAACATTTCGAACCTCCAGATAGAGGAGCCTTATAGCATGACTCTCTGTGAAAAGCATAAATCTCTCTTTTTAGAAGATGGACCATTTGAGACCTGTTGACACAAAGAACATAAACAATAACTCTGATGATATAAGCTGTCCTGATGAAGAACTATACTTTAATGTCAAGATTCATGTTACATGTTTTCCTCATGCACCAGTGCGTAAATGTTGTCTGTACACTTCTAGAACACACAGGTTGTGTACTGATGGGATGCTCTCTGTGTTGTCTGGCCCTTGATACTGTCCTTACTGGGATGCCTTTACAGTGGGAGAGAAGGTCAGCAATAAGGTGTGTTTTGTATGCCATTATATGTTTGTTGGTTGTTTCTGCTCAGGACTACGCCTCTCGGCAGTTGGACAGGAAGCGTGAGAATGAACAGAGAGCAGTAGGCACCTCAGAGGGACAACCAGGCGTCAGTGGCAGCAGAGGTGATCCCACACACACATACACACCCGTATATATATATTTGTGTGTGTGCCTGTGTAGTTAACCCTCCTTCAAACATACACACACACATATGTGCACTAGCAACTATAGTCTATTTCCAGAGTGGCATAAAAATAGCTGTGATGTAAGTGGAAGGAGGCAGTCAGATGTTCTTTCCCCCTGACCTCTACACTTGACCTCTGCAGCTCTCTACAATTAGTGGTGCTGGTGTTTTTTTTGTTTTTTTTTGTTGATGTTTTAACCAAGTAACAGTTTAATGGGCATAGCGAGATTTTTATTTGTTGATGAAACTGAGCAAGTGCTCTTCTCACTCCACATATATGTGCTGAAAAATAACGTATAAGTATAAGCAAGGCTCATTAGATTATGTTTTCAACCCCCTCTGTTGACAGATTGGCAGCGTTCCTTTATTGTAAATTGTGTGAGTGTGTGTAAGTGTGTGTGTGTGTGTGTGTGTTTGTGAATGCCAGGCAGTGTGTGTAATCAGTGTGCTCCTGTTGTGATGAATCTCCTGTAGATGAGGCTGCCATGCCACTGGCTGACGGACCCAGCGAGGCCATAGCCCAGCAGGAGGAGGAGCCCGCCCAGAAGAAGGCCCGCACCGAAGGGTACATGCCATGACACTCCCACTAGGGACGCACTGGCATTCTCACTAGGCTGCATTGGCACTCTCACTAGGACACACTAACACTCTCACTAGGCCACGAACACGGGCACTCTCACTAGGCCACGAACACGGGCACTCTCACTAGGCCACGAACACGGGCACTCTCACTAGGCCACGAACACGGGCACTCTCACTAGGCCACGAACACGGGCACTCTCACTAGGCCACGAACACGGGCACTCTCACTAGGCCACGAACACGGGCACTCTCACTAGGCCACGAACACGGGCACTCTCACTAGGCCACGAACACGGGCACTCTCACTAGGCCACGAACACGGGCACTCTCACTAGGACGCACTGGCACTCTCACTAGGCTGCATTGGCGCTCTCACTAGGCTGCGAACACGGGCACTCTCACTAGGACGCACTAGCACTCTCACTAGGACGCACTAACACTCACTAGGACACACGGGCACTCTCACTAGGACGCACTAACACACTGGCTAGGACGCACTAACACACTGGCTAGGACGCACTAACACACTGGCTAGGACGCACTAACACACTGGCTAGGACGCACTAACACACTGGCTAGGACGCACTAACACACTCGCTAGGACGCACTAACACTCTCACTAGGACGCACGGCCACTCTCACTAGGACGCACGGCCACTCTCACTAGGACGCACGGCCACTCTCACTAGGACGCACTAGCACTCTCACTAGGACGCACTAGCACTCTCACTCTCACAATTTGCTGTTGTGAGTGGGTGGTGTATTTTACCATTTATGTATCAGTGGCTGGTGAAGGTCCCCATTTTGCACAGTTGATGTCCACAGTTGATGTCCACCCCTGTGTCCCTACACGGGCACTTTCTTCAGGCTACACTGGTGCGCTACTCCGCTATGTCACTAGAGCAGGGCAGGGCACACTGGCACTCTTACTGGGGCACTGACACTGGTGGCATTACATTACGGTGCCTTGCATGACATTAAGCACATGCTGTTATTTAAACCAACTTGCAAGTGAGAAGCCACACTCAAGTTCCAGTGCTATAGAGGATTCCACAGTTAGAGCTTTGCAGCAGTCTCTTACAGAACTTCCAAACTAGAGCAGATGGCAAAATGCATTGTAGGAGCAGGTTAAGTTAGAGAGCTTTAAAATAGGCATTCATGAAAGAAGAGATCTTTTTTTAAAGAGCTTTTTGAAAAGACAGAGGTACCCCTCTGTTAAGAATAGTTAGACATGTCTACTAGAACAAAGTCTTAACACTGTGGTAGTTAAATCCCACTGGCACAGGGGTGGAGGTAAAGTTTGATAGGCGATCATGCATTAACTCTGCAGTCGGACTGGCTTTGTTTTGGTAGTGTTTTGTACCTTGACCTTGCCAGCCGTGTCCTGAGGTGCTCTTGTAAACTGATTAGATAACAATGGGCTTGGATTGCTTTGATTGTGCCTTTTAGTCCGAGGGTTGTGCCTTGTCCTTATACTGTATACTGATTTCGACCGCTGCAGAAGGTTGGCTAAATGCACACTCCAATCATCAGTTGGACTCAAAAATGGCTGATTTTTAGATTTTGAAGGTCAAAATTCAAGGGCATTGTGACATATGCCTAATTTCTTCCTCTCTACCCTTCTGCTCTGTCTGTTGTGTCTTTCCCCCCCCCTACCCCCTCCATTAGGGCAGAGGAAGCTGCAGAAGATGGTGAGAGCCCTGCTGGAGACTCCAACCCCACAGGTGTGCAGTCTGATAAGATCACCCCACACACACACACACACACACACACACACACACACACACACACACACACGCACACCCCTGCTGGAGACTCCAACCCCACAAGTGTGCAGTCTGACAAAACCACTACATACTGACACATACAGGAACAAACACAGACACACCCGCACACACACCCACACACGTTTTGTGTTTGGTGGTAGTGTTGAGTAAGTGATTTTCAGCGGCCAGGCCTGTAGTGAAAAGCTCATATCTATCTTTGTGTGTGTTTTTTTGTGTGTGTGTGTGTGTGTGTGTGACGCCTGACAGATTGTGTGCAGCTGGAGGAGGGGGTGAGCACTGCCAGGCCGGATGCTGACGAGGTGTTGGAGCAGAGCAGAGCTGCAGAGGTGAGAACGGCATTGTGGGATGCGGGAAGGTTTTTTAAAAAGTCAACAAGAACATGGTAGAAAATGGAAAGAGGTAGAAACTTGAGATTCCATTTAACAGGGTGTGTTAAGAGTGTCCTGATATATCGAAGGTTGTTGATCATATTAATCGCAGTCTCGTACAATGTTAGAATGTTCTCCTCTAAGGTTGTGGCTCTGTGGATTTAGGCGATTGAGCAAGCTCTGTGGTGGCCTCTGTTCCCAGTGTGTGCCAGTCTGCCAGATAACAACACAATGCTTTTTCTATCCCTGTCATAGAGTACACTCACTGCTAACTGCCTGTGCGCAGAATAAATGTCTGCCAGTAACAATATCTCAGTATCACACTAAAGGTGACATTTTGTGTGTCATACTGCAGTTTTTTCTTTGGCTGTCGGTGAAGTTTGCTGTTTTTCTCTCTCTCTCCTTCTCTCTGTCCTTATGTCTCTCTCTCTCTCTTTCTCACTTACTTTCTTTTTTTCTTCCTCTCTTTTTTTCTTTTGGTCTATTTCTTGCTCTCTCTCTCTCGCTGTCTTTCTCGTCCGTCTGACTGACTGACTGACTGTCTATCTGTCTGTCTGTCTATCTATCTATCCGTCTGTCTATCCGTCTGCCTGTTTGTCCCACTCACTCGCTGATTAAGATTGTCTTTGTGTCCCTGAAGGCGGGAGAGCAGGAGAATGGGGAGAGCCAGATGCTGGGGGCTGACCCAGACGAGACCTCTGAGGCTAAGGACCTCAGCAGCACTGCCGCAGGGAACCAGGAGGAGGGCAGAGACGGGGCCATGGGGGGAGGAGGGGGAGGAGGAGAAGGGGCCTCCAACAAGTACTACTGTTACATCTGCAACATCACCTGTCACAACCAGCAGGTAAGAACAGAGTATTGAATTACTCCTCCATAATGTGACTACCTTTTACAGGGGGTTACTGCCTTTTAAGTTTTTAAATTTAAACATTTATATGCTAGTACCACCCAAGCCTGATATTTTTTTTGTCTCTTGGGGGGGGTACTGCGTCTTACAGTAATTCTGTAATTTACACTGGGTAAGAAACCTTGGCCACACAGGTAATGCTTTTTCCCCCTCAAACTTGTAGGTGTGACTAGAATGTTGTAGGATGAGCATTCTACAGAACATCTGTGTCTGTCAAAATATGATGTGGATCTTGAATGAATCTTGTATTGATTCATGGGCATTTTCTTATAGTAGAATGTTTAAATGTTTCTTTGTTAATCGTTTGTCAATAGCACACTGCAGTAGCACATCAGCTGTTATTGTATCAAGTAGCCTGGTAGTTCTGAGCCCAGATCTTGCACAAATTTAGATTCATTGTGAGTGATGGATGGGCTGACTAACGGTTGTTTGAATGTTTGTTTGTTTTGTGCACCAGAACTTTCAGGGCCACATGAACGGCTTGGCCCATCAGCAGCGCATGATGGAGATCCAGCACATGAGCAACGCCTGCCTGGTCACCCTGCTGCCCAAGGTGCAGGAGTCCCTCCAGGGCAGCCGCAGAGACGGGTATGTGCCCACACACACACACACACACACACACACACACACACACACACACACACACACACAATGTCCCAGCCACACACACTCTGACTGGCTGTTGTAAGACCCCCTTTACTCACAGTGGTCTCTGTTGTATTACTATAAATACTGTAGCAGAGTGGGCTCAGCTCTGGCTGGCTGTGTTGGCGAGGTGAGGAGGCGGAGCTGAGCTCTGGAGGGCTATGACTCAATTAAACTCTGGTGCCAAAACCTGCCACACACACACACACACACACACACACACACACACACACAGTATCCTCACATCTATGCTTTCTTCAAAACTGGTAAAACGAAGGCACCTTCAAAGGCAGCATTTTATGCATTTATTTGATTTGGACAGCCTTGATGCTTTGCTGCCACCAAACACTTTCTTCTCAGGCAGCATTTTTTTTCTGTTTCCGACACAGCTAATGTCCTCACCAAGAGGGTTATTTGGGATGTTTCTGTTGTCATTATGATTTAAATAAAGTAAGAACAGGTGTTTTGACAATAAATGGCTTCAGCCAACACTAACCATGAGTGAAAGAAAAGTTTTTGTGTTATCATTCATATTCTCTGAAAAATGGTTAAGAAATCATCATATTTGCCAGGGTATGTAAACTTATGAACACAACTGTATCCTCATTGTTTGTGCTATGGATTAACTATGGAACTAGTTAATTATGCTTGCAAAAATGTGTGTGTACCCGGTACCTGTTGTGCTTGATAAATGAGTGTGTACCTGGTACCTGTTGTGCCTGATAAATGAGTGTGTACATTGGTTTACCTGTTGTGCCTGCCCCAGGGAGAAGAGGCCCGGTCTACAGCGCTGGTGTGCAGCCTGCCAGACCCACTTCACCTGTAACGTCATGGAACACCGCCGCACAAAGGAACACAAGGTGACCACCACCCCTCTCCCCCTCTCTGCTCTCCCCTAAATCACACCATTGAGAGCAATTATCATTATGCATCATTGTATTACACCTAGCAGAGGATTTTATCCAAAGCAACCTACAAAAGAGGACATAAACAAGCTACAGACACGCAGAGGAATACAGAGTGAGCTAAGGCATAATAAAGTTAGTGGAGTCGGGGTACAGGACACTGATGGTGAGTGGAGGTTAGTTTTGTTGGCAAGGGAAGTACTGTCAGAAAAGTCTTCACAAGTTTCCTAAAGTCTCACCTGTGTGCTTTAGATGAGCACCCCTGTCTCCACCATTTCACCTGACTGACAAACAATAGAAAATATACGATTCTGTAGTTGTAGTGCTAAAACCCATCTGTGTAAGAAATTGATGTTGGCCTTGTGTTATCCCTTGATTGAGGTACTGTATGAGATCATATCAGGGTTCCCACGGTCATGGAAATCCTGGAAAAACCATGGAAATCAAAAAAGTCATTTTCCAGGCCTGGAAAAGTCATGGAATTCTGTAAATTCAATTAAAGTTTTGGAAAAGTCATGGAATTTTAATAGGTCATGCACGCAATGACATTGTTCTGTCAAGATATAATTTATTATTTCATGAAATATGTGCTAGGCGACCTCTCTAGGAATTTGATTGGATACGAAAGTACTGCACTGTCCGTCTTTGGTCACTGAGAGTGAGGGGGGAGGGGAGGGTTGCAACAAAACGAATAGCCTAGGCTGTGAAATAAATATTTATCAGCTACTGAAGGCTTAACATTTCATCTTGGGCCGTAAAAGCATGAAAACATTTTACATACATAGGGTGCCGTGAAGTTGTGGAAAAACACTTCAGGTCAAAAAAAAAGGTCATGGAAAAGTTTTGAAATTTTGTCAGTGAAAAAGAGTGGGAACCCTGTCATATAAATGCGTATCATATCAAATCCTACCCTAGAGAGGAACGATCACTATGCTGTCCTCCAAATCCCACACTAATGAGGATATAAGCCTTTCTTTTCTCTAAAGTCACATCTTGGAGAGGAACCAAGAGCTGGAAGGAACAAACAAGCTCAAGCCTTTCCTTAGCAGCATTTATACTTTATGAGCTGAAGAGGGATCATGGGTAGTGATGGCAGCAGGGGCCTAGCTTATTAGGTATGACCTAACTTAGGCGGTCACTTATGGCTGAAAACAAGCACACAAAAGCCCTATGACTAACTGCTCCTTCGTCATGCAAAAACATGAAAATAAGACGTGCGTGCGTGCATGTGTGTCTGTGTCAGGCAATCAGAATCGGAGTGACTCAATCTTTCCAACTCGGACTGTAACCAGCTGAGGCTTATACATGGGCTTTTAATTTGAGAGGTCCGCAGTTGGTGGTGGTAATGTAACAGAAAGAAGTGTCGTCACACATGCAAATGTCAGCTGGAAACAGTTTATTAGACTGCCTTTTTTGCATTTCTTATGCTTTCATCAGTCATAACAATTAATAACATTGTTTCCCAAAAGTCTCAGCCTTCTTAGCAACAAACGTGGGGTTAAAAACCATTGCCTTTTTCTAGGCAATAGGAAACTAGTGTGCTGCAAATCTATAGTGTGATCTCATCTTTAAAAAAAAAACTAAAATAAAATAGCAGTGGACACCTTGTAAATGCATTTATTACCCTTGAGCAATTAACTTTCTCCCTTTGTGTGAGATTATGTCTCAACTTACCAATAGGGGATAAACGTAACCGTCTTTCATTGATGAATCAGGACGTTGTTGTGTTTGTGCCCTTCTGACCTTTGACCCCTGTGACCCTTGACCCCACAGCTCTGCAGCCGCACCAGTAGCCCCTGCTGCACTGTGTGCAGACTGCAGTTCAGGACGTCCCGCGAGTTTGTGGAACACATGCAAACCACAGAGCACCAGCAAAAAGTACAGGAGGTGAGCATACTCAATTAGGAAGTACAGGAGGCGCATATACTTAATTAGGAAGTACAGGAGGTGGGTATACTTGGAGTGTATGAGACAAGTATACTTGGAGGTCACAGGAGAGAGGTGTAGAGGGTACAAGACTATTCTTAGTAATAGCCAGAGGAATACACCAAAGCAGAGAGCACTTGACAGAAGTGTGTTTAAGGAGTAGAGTCCGTATGGGATCAGTGGTTAGAGAGTTTTTGAATAAAGTGTGTGTGTGTGTGTGTGTGTGTGTGTGACAGCTACGTGAGCGGCAGGCAGAGGGGCTGGAGGATCTGAGCACTCTGGATGAAAAGGGATGTTTCGTTGGGGAGGAGGAGATTGAGGAGAAGGATGACGATGGGGAGGATGAAGCCAACGGACAGGTATCACTTACACCACCATCATAGCAGAAGTGATCCCATTATCAGCATAGTGCTTATTATCATCAATTTCCAGGGAGGTGAACTTCTAACTTATTTTAAACTGATTTCGTACCGAAATGTCTCTCACCACCCGGCCGGTAATAGACTTGCTTACGCTAATTAACACTGACTGCCAGTATGTGTTGCTTGGAGTGCTAACGGTGAGTTAATTCATGTGCCGTTCTCTTCCTTTCCACTAGGCGGCGCCAGAGGTCACTCTGGAGGACATGGCAGATGATGAAGAGTTTGACCCTCACACAATCTATGGTGAGTGCACCAGTGCAACTGTATCAGTAGAAAGGCATAGATTACTTACTGCAATTTTTTACATTAATGTCACCTTTTGCCAAATTTGTGGTGCTCGACAGTGTGTTCGGAATAGAATATTGTAGAATATTGTAACTGAAATTTTGTAATTATATTGTTTTTACAGCTTTGTGGCTGTCAAAGATGTACTATTTTGCTGTTTTTTTCCATCGTATAACTCATCTATGACAGTCTGGATATTAAGACTATTTCAAGGAATCTGCAAAAAACTCAAACTGTTTCTGGACTACTTTGTCTGTGCCAGCTGTGAACACACCTCTGCTCCTCTGTTCTCAGGTTCCAGCTTCCTGGTTCCCGCAGCAGGGTTCCTGTGTCGGCTCTGTAACAGGTTCTACCACTTTGAGTCCACCGCACGCCACTCGCACTGCGAGTCCCTGCAGCACTTTGAGAACCTCAAGGTGAGTGGAGGAGCGTGGCCTGCAACCATCAACCCTCACAGCCGTTAAGGGGTTAAAAAGCAACACTAAGTAGTTTTTTTCAACCTTAAAATACTGTTTCTAAAATTGTTTTAGTGGTTCATCAACTCGTAACAGGGTGAACGGCACTTCTGAATTCTCTTTGCGACACTCCATGGGCTATAACCGCAGTATGCAGGTTTGCTGAAGCGGGTCACCAATCTGTAGTTCAAATGAGACATAAAGACAATTCCGCTTCCAACCTGTAAGGTGACCGAAGATGAGAAGTGCTTTAGTGTTGCTTTGAAGTGTATAACAAAAATGTCAAGCATCTTAAAGTAACATGTACACATATGTAATTGCATTTACATATAGAAGGTACATTGACTTGGCACCAGCCAAATGCTGGTAAAATATAAACATTGCTGGTTATTGGACACAAAATAATTTGAGTGGCTGGTAGTTCCCATTTTGCGTGTGTGTATGTAGGCCTATGTATGTAGCACTTGGCCTTTGTCTGTCCACTGCTTGGCTTTGAAAGTGGTATGTTGTTGGTGTGTGTGTGCTGATTTGTGATGTGTTTTTGGCTGGCCACTGCAGAAGTACAGAGCGCTGCGTAAGCAGGAGGAGCAGCAGGCTGGAGCTGCCTCCGGAGCGGACGCCAACGCCAACCCAGAGGACCCTGGCCTGGAGGATCCTGACGAGGCAATGACCACCAGCGATGACCACCAGGGCGGCGACACCACCACCCTTCCCTCTCCTCCACCTGACCCCGAGCAGGACCAGGCATCACAGCAGTCACCTGATGTCCCTTACACCTCCTCCCCAGCCCAACCCCACCTTGACACCCCGGAAGCATCCGAACGTCCCACAGCTCAGGAGGACATCGAGGACAGCCAGGTCACCCACGAGGACAGCCAGGTCACCCACGAGGACAGCCAGGTCACCCACGAGGACAGCCAGGTCACCGACAGTCAGGTCACCCAGGCAACCACCAGCAACAACAGCGACGATGATGGCAGCTCCCTGCAGTCCTCCACCCAGCCACCAGAGGCAGCAGAGGACGAGGGACCAGAGGACCTCACCATTGCGAAGCCCACCCCTGAGCCCCAGAATGTTCCGGAAGCAGAAGAAAAAGTAAAGGAGGAGAAGGCCGAGGAGGAAGAGGTGGTGGCTGTAGCCCCCACCGCTGGCAGGGGACGAGGAAGAGGGGCAGCGAAAAGGAAGTCAGGAAGGACGACGCGGAGACGTTAAGAGGAGGAAGGGAGGGATGGAGAGAAAGGGAGAGCGTGGGGAGAGGGTGGTGGAGGTTAACGATGGTAGAACTGCTAACAGGTCGTGGGAGGTTTAACCCTTTTTTTTTTTATAGGTTTAACCCTTTCATGCATATATTCATAGAGGGAAGGAAACTATTTTAAATAGAACAGGTCTTTGTGATGTTATCAGACTACTTGTAGGTTTAGGTGCCGACGTACACGTCACCGCAGTAAATGTTGAATCAAAAAAACCCTCACCTGCACAAGTGTGCACATTCTGAGTATTATACACACCCTTATACTGCTGAATGCAGCCCATGACAATTGTAGCAAAAGTCCCAGAATATTCCCTAATGTATTTCTGTACGAGATAATGCTTAAGTGCAATGTGGCTATCATAAAGGGAAAATGTATTCACAGTGGAGTTAAAAACAAAACAGCTATCAGTATTGTGTGATTAGTGTTATTGTGTGGGCAGTTTCTGCCCAGTTTAGCCTCTGTCAAAAATGGGAAAAACGGGTTTCCATTTGATGTCCCTTAAAATGATTATTTACTCTGACGAAGTGGTTGGATATGGCCGAGGCATTGGATGCCTTAAATGATCCGATTCGGGTTACTTGCTGGGTACAGGGTGTCCCCATAGTAATGAGCAGAACAGGGGTGTGGTTTCCGATGACCGGGAGTGACGTGTGTGGGTTCACCCCCAACAATGACGTAAGAAGGCTCAGATTCCACCGTGACCTACATGCATGAAAGGGTTAAAAACAGGGACTGTGGTGCTGTCTTTGTGACACATCTCTTCTTTTTTTTTATTATTGTTATTTCTTTCTGCCTAGAGTGGGCAGCTAAAACCTCTTTTTGTCTCAATGTTAGCAGAGCAGAGAGGACGACTTCTCAGCTTTTAGGGGTGGCTTTGCCCCGTTTTTAAAAAACAGATGTGCAAAAACTACATTTAAAAAAAAAAAAAAAAAAATTAGCGGTACTATAACTCTTGAAAGCTGATTGCTTGATGTGTCATGACGGCCGGTGTTGCTGGTCCAAGATTTTTCAAAATGAAAATGAAGATGATGATGCTGATTACGATGATGATGATGATGGCGGCGGTATTGGGACCGCCAGAGGCTGAAGGAGAAGCCCCTCTGACTCCCTCTAACCCCAGGAGGTGGTGCTTGGGGGGGGGAGGTCCTCCCCCCTCCCCTGTCCAGGAGATGAACACTTCTCTCAGGGTGGTCTGCCAGTCTCCAGCCCCTGCTGACTGGATGGATGGATGGATGGGTGGGGTGGGTGGGTGCGTGTCGGTTAAGGAATGGATCGATGGATGGATGGATGGTGATTCAGAAACTGAACTACTCAACACTGCTGCTTGCTTACTGCTGACACCTACTGGGCTGGAGTAGGGGGAAAAAACGTCTCCAGACAGAACTTGTCCAGTGCGATACCTACTGTCTGATGTTCAGGACACGGTGTGTGTTTGTGTGTGTGTGTGTGTGTGTGTGTGTGTGTGTGTGTGTGTTTGTGTGAGTGCTCCAACCCTTCACCTCCTAAGACAGGAGGGTGTTCGTCTTTTTTTTTTTTTTTATTCTTAAATCGTTTTAGCCTATTTTAATCCTACCACAGGCACGGATGGAGTACAAGGGGAACCTTGCGAGATCATACCAGCAGTCAGACCTCTTTAGGGCGAAAAGGTGTCCAACCTCTTGACAGGAATAGTAGACTACTCGTCGTGAAATGCTGAATGAACAGTACGCTACTGCTTGCTTGGGCAACCTCGGCAGATCCATATTGAAGGCTGTGCCTGTTGATTTTTTGCATCGTTGTTTCATTTTATTTTTGTTTTGTAATTGGTTTTGTTTTCCATTGTGTAGTTGGACTTTGGAAATAATCTCGCCTCAGGTAGAGTTAGTCTCATGTCTAAAGGCATTAGAAAACTGGCAGTGCTTTTTGTTTTTGTTCTGTTCTTTTGTAATTCAGCTTCGCCAAGCAACTGTGGCCTATAGGACCTGGATATTATCTACCCAGTTTTCTATTTTGTTTGTTTATTCGTTGATCTGTTTTTATGATTCATCTCCTGCTGTTGGCATGAAGGCATTTTAGTGACCACTCCACTGTCAGTCAATCGGTCTGTGGTAGGGAATTAATGTATGTAGTCTTTGTGACCACGTTAGCATGTCTGCCACCAGGGGGGGGTCAGTGTTCCTCTTATGGAGTCCCATGTGTGCGATTGACATCAGTGGGCTATTCTAGAAAGCAGGTTTAGTCACTTACCTGGGTGTGTTAACTCAGAGCGTGGTAAATCTACTAGTAGAAGAGCCCTTTGGCTTAGTTTTGCTACAAGAATGAACCCGTATGACCCCTCTATTAGGAGAGTTACCACTTACTCTGAGTTAACTTTGCTGGGTTAGTCACTAAACCAGCTACTTGGAATACTGCCCAGTTCTTCTCATGCCCCCCTGCCCCTCCCCTATAACCCTGTGGGCCTGTCTTGCGTTGGGAGCTCTTTTGCTTATTTATTTGTTGTTGCACTGCTCCATGATGTCACTGAAAATTATAGATTTGTTTCCTTTTTTTCCCCTAACAGAAGAACAGCAAAATGTGTTTGAATGTAATCTTTTAAGAGCTGTACAATTTGGCACGTGTTACATAAAAAGAAAACCTTTAGCTTAACCCATTACGATTTGTACCACCTGATAACTGTAGGATGCACAATTACACGTCCACAGTAGCCATCCCCCCTTAAGACACACACTCCCAGAGATCGGGCTTCGGATAGCCTCAGTCTGTAGCACATACAAGTTGCAGCCATTCATAAAACCACCCTATTCTAATGGGCTAGACATAAAGGCCTGTGTCAAGTGCACAGGTTAGAACCAACACACGGCAGGACCATTTTAACCTTTTTGAAGCCAGCATTGGCCACATCTGACAATGAGTCACACACACTTCACATGAGTACTAAGAAAGGTGCAGTTATGTCCAGCACTGTCATCTTTGATGTTCCCTAACAGAAAGAAACTAGGTCACAGATAGGGTGCTTTTTTCTGTTTTTTACTGCTACGTGTTAATCGCTGTCTTTACTGTGTGTGGGAGTGGCATTGAATCTCAGTCCTGACTCCTGTCCCCCTGCATTGCTAACCCAGCTTCAGACAATAAAAATCCATACAGTAGCTCCACCATAGAAAGGTGATTCTAATTGGCACAAATCTTCTGCAGGTTAATGAGTTAATTGGTTCCACCTGTGCCATGGACACATGGGTGATTTTTTAGAAACAAATGACGCCAGACTTTTACTCTGGGATGTGGCATTACTTATCTCTGCCCGGGTTCCTCATCACCGTAGGGTTGCCAGTTCTCCAATCTTTTCCACTCTCTCATCCAAGTAGCAGTCTTCACCAGGTGAAGGCTACTGATTAAGTCAATCAAAAGGCATTTTGATAGTGCTGGTGTGGGTGGGCAGGGTGGGGTGGCCGAAGGAAGATGTGTATTTTTATGGGAAAAGAGCTCCCCAGAGGGGAAGGAAACAGATCTGTTAGTCTGCCAGCATTACTGTAGGCTCAGTGTGGGAGTGTGGGAACATTGCTGTCGGTCAGCAAGCGAGGTGACGGTAAGCTGTTCTTTGTAGCATTTCCAGGAGAATAACACAGACAAGTACCAGCAGCTTCTGACTCAGATGGGGTATGCCCACTGTTGCACTGGACCGGGTTTATTGCCTTTGTCCCTCTTGCAGGCGGCCTTTTTCAATATACTACTCTCACCGTCACTCACTCTCACACTTGCTCGCTCTCCTGAGATAGTCAGGAGTTTTACATGGAAATTTTCAAGTAGAGTAGTTTGTATCGGCTCTCTGTTAGCTTTGCAGTCATGGCTGCAGTCTATTTTTACCCACTGACGGCTAATCGGCCAACATGGTCTCATTCACTATACAGTGCGCTATGTAGGGAATCCCACAGTATGAAGGTGGTGATACATTAGGCAACTTAGTAAGCACTGTTGACAGGCAATGCTACTTACAGATGTTGTTTAGGAGCCTTTCCAATAATAAAGATATTTTTATCAGGAGAACTCAAATTATCAGCAGGTAACTTTGTGATCACCCAGTCAGAACATTACCAGCCTGTCATGTTGTTGCCTGGCAACATTGCCCTGAAAAGTTGTCCTGTGCATCATCACCTTGAGATTCACTGTAATGGTGCACCATATGATGAGCTAATGACCGTATCATATATTGTCCACACTCTACACATAATATATCCATGCAGGTAAAGGCATTGATCAAGGCCAGCTAAACCACCATTTTGAAGTGTACATACACAGCCGGGGTCATATCTACTAAACCAGGACCACACTTGAGGTAGACTATTTGATTATGGACATAAGAGAATAGGAGGGGTGGGTGGGGGGGTTGTATGTTTTCATAACATTTTTATTCTTCAAATGACAAACAGAAATGAACAAAAGTGTTGGTTTTTTAGCAGCTGGAAGTCTCATGTATTTTTGGATGTTTTCTGTATTTGGGTCCTTTTAATTTATATTAAAATATTTGATGATTACATTTTCTGCCTTTTTACTTCTTTCTAATAGGACCTTTATATTAATAAATAAAACATTTGCATCACACACTTACTCCTGTACAAACAATACAATGTTAATGTAAGATAAATTGTACATGATCTGAACTGGTGCCCTATACTGCAGAATCTTCATTGGAAAAATGTCAAAGTTGTGGCTGAGTAGTAGTCCTGCCCTGCATCTGATGCAGGTCAGCCACATAACCTGGCCTGTCGAGTGTGCATAATTCCAAATCTACGGAGGCATTACAATGATTCTATACATGTTCTATAATATTATGCAGAACAGGGCCCTTGGTCCCAGTCCATACAGTACGTTTAGGTCTACTCAGGAAGTACACACAGAACAGAAAATATACAGTAGAATAGGGAAAACTACTATAAACACTCAATATGTCAGCACCACACCACACGGTGCTTACTTATCCAAATCTTTGTCCTTAGGTTGCACAGCGTCCTCGTTTGAGGGTTGTACTGCATGCTGCTGTTGACCTTCAGCCAAACCCTCGCTCATTTTCGCTCTGAACTCTGCGCGAGCCTGGCGGTTGGACTCCAGCAGCTCGTGCAGCTTGCCGTTCAGTGCATCGTTGCGCTCCTCCAGATCATCCAGACATGAGTTGATTTGGTCCAACATTAAATCAATGGCGGCGTATTCTAGGGAGAAAGCATAATAACGTTTCCTTAAACACTGTATTTGGACAACGCGGAATGGAAAATTACAGATGCTCAGAGAATCTCATCGTCACATGACATGCCATGTGATGGTCTACATGCAGAAAGACGAAGTGAGCATGTCCTTATCCTACCTTCCTCGTTGAATTCATCATCATCGTCAATGATTCCGTCATCAATATTAATGTTGGGATCGCCGTTTGGTCCGGACATGTTGGTTCTGAAAGGTGCTGGCAAAACCGGAGTTGGCTAGGAAGAGGCGATGTCAGGCTACTTTACTGATGACCGAGGGACGTCACTGGCATGCCTCCAGTGCTAGGAACGAAACTGCAACAAAAAACGGATCGAGTATTGCACAGTCTACTTTGTTCTATAAAAGTATGCTACTGGCTTTGCTAAACGGACAAGACCGTGCCTAATATTACAGCTATGAACCTTAAACTAACACAGAGATAGGACATGGGTCAAGCTCCTACTTATCTCATCTGTCAGCTGATGTTGTGATCAGCTGACACAAGGACCCCAAGTTAGGTGTCCAATTAGCTGCCTGAACGGAAATAAATTGTACAATTGTACCAAATTATTGGTGGTTAGGGTTAGTGTTCAGTTATTTATTATTACATACATACTAAAATGTGAAGTTAACATTTAAAAAGCAAAACATTTGCTCAGATTGCCACAACTGTAAGCCCATTTTCATCTTAACACGTGTAAACCACTACACAGTGCTTTGCAACACACCAAGCACATTTTCTTAAACAGAAATTTGACATAATGTCATGTCTTTGCCATTTCAAAATACTGTGCTCAAAAATAGTACAGTAATGATTTATGATTAAAACACCTCTGTCACTTGTTGACACATTTTGGGACAAAACTCCAAACACACTAATCAGGTTTAAGCAGAGGAAGCACAGTGTAGTAAGTGGAGAAGGAGGAGGGACAATGAGGGGGTGGGGGGGCTGTTTAACCACCCTGATGACAGTACTGTGGTGAAAACAGCTCAATGCATCACAGATACTCCATCCAGAAGCAGGGATGCCTACGCCGGGCTCACAGCATTCTTAGGGAGCCCTTGCATCCTAACCATAGACTGTATATATCCCCTCCAGAAGGCGCTTCAGAAGCCTTTGGACCAAAACCAGCAGGTTTACGAACAGCTTCTTTGATACAGCTGTTTTTTTAACTACTGAACTCTCTGTCCCCCACTGACCCTCCATGTGCCCCTACCATACCACAACACTTGACCCATCCCTCTTCATCTCCCCCAATTTCTTTACCCTGTATTTATACATGTCTAATGACAATAAAGTTAAATCAAATCTAATGTAATAGGTTGTAATAATAATCTAATAATAGTCTACATGCCACCAAACTGTGAAGAGAGGAGGCTTACAGCTTACTGGCCTCCAATGATATTTTACTACTGTTTTAACAATTTTCAATACAAATGCAAACATACAAATTGCTAAATATTTCATTTTAGGCTACTTGGGTATGTGTTTGTCTGTGTGCAGTGTTTGACAAATTCGGCCTTGTTTTTTTATTGTGTTAAGCAATTGTTAAAAAAAACTGTGAACACAGGAAGAGGTTAATTGTTGTAAAAAGTTGTTTTTAAATAAAGAAACAACAACAACAAAAACTTTAACAACTAGATTGCATTCCCGCAGAAAATGCTAAAAGTGTGCTTGAATGTGCTAAGTTTTGTGATCATTGGAGCAAATATGTATGCCAAATCTCAAAAGAGTTTACCAAACTGTCAGTTCTTATAGCTATCAAATAGAACCCAGACCTCCATGATAAAGTTTAAATCAAGCCTATAGGTTAAGCAGTTCAGCTTTGATCATTTAAAACTTCAGACATGCACCCTGATCTGTTTACAGTATAGATAATGAATTGTATGTCACAATCCCGTAGACACCGTTTTTAAACTGTCCTGTCTCAAACAGTTTAAATAGTTGCCACATGAAAATAACACAGGTCACAGTCAGACCCCAGACCCCTCTGAAAAAGTTTCAACCAAGTTTGTAGGTTAAGCAATTCAGTTTTAATAGAGGTTAGAGTAAGGGCAGAGCTCACTGTTACAGTGGAGCAGTGTATTGCGACATGAACATTCCACTATTCATTTCAATGGGGACAAACTGTTGCAGAAAAACGACAATGACGGACAAACGACAAGAGGTACGGTAAATATGAAGGTGGCTATTAATAAATGAATAAATAAATAAAAATAAAGGGTAATAAACGGTTTTCAAGCACAAACTCAAACACACACTCTAAAAAACACAGTGCACGGTTAACGCCTACAGAGGGCGCTGTTGTGCCGTAAATCTGAGCCTGTGTTGAGTTTTGGTTAACCCATAAGCTTCACTTTGTGCTGCTGTTCTGACATAGGCTTGGAAATGAGTATTTGCATGAGTGTTGCTCTTTGAAGTGCAACAGTTTCCCGCAGCGATTACCTGCACATTTTCTAGAAACATCAAATATTTGCTGATATTCTTTTTTTTTCACTTTGGTATACCTCACAGATCCATGGGTGTGACATGGTGACTGGGTGACTGATTAGATGTGTAGCCTACAATCAAACTGCTGACTGATTACCATGTCAACACAAATGCATCGCATTCTGTTTTTGTTATCATCATCATCGTGATTACTTTTATTATTATTATTATTATTATTATTATTAATATCATCACCATCATCATCACCATCATCATCATCATCATCATCACCACCACCACCGTCCTTAGCAGTAGCAGTGGTGGTGGGAGTGGTAGCACCAGTAGTAGTGTTATCATATTTAAGAGTGGAAAGAGAAAGAGACGAGGTCCTTTGGTAAATTCTAGATTAATTGTATGATTGACACAAACAAAGAATTATTCCAGAAAATGTAGGCTACTTGTGATGTGTTCTCTCATCGCAGGCCCTTGTCTGTCAGCGCAACTTGTCAGCTGTAGCAGGCAGCCAAGACGTGAATGTTCGCCTAGTAACCCGACCCCTGTCTGCTTTGCATATACTCCTCCCCTCTCGCCTCCAAAGCACGCTGCTTTCCTCCTCCTGGACTAAAAGCGCTCATTCACACACAGAGCAACACAATCGCACCAGCTGTGCCGTCAGATGCCTTGCGCACGACGCGCCTTCGGTAGCCTGCTGAGGAGAAACAAATCTGACACTGCTACTTAAAACGTCGTCGGCATCACCTTTGTCTTTCACGGTGGTGCTTGCTGGATTCATGTGATCACAAAAAGAACGCCTTTACTGCGATTTAGACGAACTAGCTTGAGGAGAAACACGCCTTCTTCACGACTACGAAGTCACCATACCCACGAGTGATCAACATCGCGAACCCTGTGGCTCCTGCACGAGCGGCATGTAAGAGGGTTCACGCGAGCAGGATTGAACTCCTACTTTCCCCCAAAGAGGTAAGTAATCAGGATATTATATTTATTTATTTACCGCCTCTTTCTGTAGACACCTATCACTGCTAAAACTTGTTGAAATAGCCAGAGACAATTGCCAGAACCCTCCATATCTTACTTACATTTCGTGCAGCAGAGCTTGTAACCATCTTACTGAAGTGCCTTCTGACTAAATGGATAAACATTTTCAGAACAAACAGTCCCTACGACTGGCATAGCCTACACGACACTGAATGACAATGTTTAAAACCGTTTGTGGTTGTAAAGTGCTTCTTGTGGAATTTAAAGAAGGAAAAGGTGCCACTTGCAGATAATCCATTGTAACACTACAGGTGCATTGCATATCAGCTTATCGTGGTTGGTGTACGGAGTTCATTTATCAATCCCAGCTATGAGGTGCTGTGAGTTGGCTATGCCAAGTGTTTACCATGTGCCTCCCTCAAAAAGATAAAAGCCTGCCGCAAATAGTTTCTGATTAGGAACCAGGGGCAATGTCCGGTAGCCTACATGTGCAACAATTAGCTTACTATAGACTATGAAAAATTCAACACAATGCCCTTCACAGCTGCGACTATTTAAAACGGATTAAGGGTCAGATAGAGGGGCGATAAATCTACCTTGCTGATGTGTCCATAATGTGTTTAGGTCGGCACCGGAGTACATTTTTGCCCCGCAAAGCATTAGTGGAAACACAATTAAACCGTCCCGGAGGGACAGCAACAGCCGGCGGGGACCGAGGGGCTTGTATCGCTTACATGGAAATTAGCGTTGATTGGATTTGAATGCACCGCCATATAAGTGGCCAGCTGGTAGCCGGTGACATTGAGAGTTGGCGTTGACATGGGGCCCCGCAGTCATTTTTTTTAACACTCAGGATATTTCTCTCAGACATTATTGTATGCAAAGAGTACAGATGATGTTGACTTGTAGATTTCTTTTGGTTCACTAGTCCCTGCCCCCGCAACGTTTTGCTGCACTTTTCTCCACTACCCACCTGGCAATGATTAGACACCCGTGCATTCCGGGCGGCTAGACATCACAGAGACGTGTGTGTGTGTGTGTGTGTGTAGAATGACATCATTTTATGCAGCGCCCACTTCTCTCAGACCCGTGGCATTGATGTTTGTGAGCGTGACCGATGCAGATGCTATCGAGACATCTTGGGGTCAGACTGAGTCTTTGTGTTATGAGCCTGCCTGTTGAGCTGCGCACAGCCCTCAACTCTTTCATCTCACATACGGTCTCACATACGGGGTGATCTGACGGGGTGATCTGGCTCTCATCTCCCCCTGGCCAATGTGTTTCAGAGTTAGTCACTATATGTGGACTTCCCTTGGCTGCGCTCAAAAAAAGACAACCCTGAACTTCACCACAAACCAAGACCACTTCTGTAAATCCCTGTTGCCGAGTCGGTTCTCAGTGTCTTTAAATCAGCACAGCTGGTGAGTGCGCTGACTGTACGCTGTGAGCGTCGCCTTAAACGAACTCCTCTCTCTTCTCTCTTCTCTCCTCCCTCCTCTGCAGGATTCAATGAAAATGTCCGTCTGCGTACATGAAAACCGCAAATCGCGGGCAAGCACGGGCTCCATGAACTTCTACCTGTTTCACAAGTCGTCTTATGCCGACAGCGTGCTGTCGCACCTGAACGCGCTCAGACAGCAAAAACTCTTCACGGATGTTCTACTGCACGCAGGCAACCGCTCGTTCCCCTGCCACCGCGCTGTGCTGGCCGCCTGCAGCCGTTACTTTGAGGCCATGTTCAGCGGAGGACTCAGGGAGAGCCAAGCCAGCGAGGTGGACTTCCGAGACTCCATTCATCCCGAGGTAGGCTACCAGCTGTTCATATGCTACAGCATTCAGAGCATAAACTTTATTCCACACAGTAATAATATTGTAATTACATGTATTTGCTGTTGTGTATTATGTGTGCAAATCATGTTTCTGTACATGATCACAATTTTGATGATGGCACAGAGACTCAAAATACATTTGTCTATGGTTTCATGGCAAAGAATAACACTGAGTCTCTGTCTCTGTCTCTTTCTCCGTCTCTCTCTCTAATTGAAATGAAATGAAATCAAACTATGCCTTATTGGCATGAATATAGAAAGTCACTATTGCCAAAGCAACAGAGACAAAATAGATTAAGGATGATTAATGTGAATGTGAATATGTGTCATAATCTCTCCCCCCTCTCTTACCCCCCCCCCCTCCCCTCTCTCTCTCTCTCTCTCTCTCTATCTCTATCTCTATCTCTCTCTCTCTCTCTCTCTCTCTCTCCCTCCCTCCCCACAGGTGCTGGAGCTGCTGCTGGACTATGCCTACTCCTCGCGCGTGGTCATCAACGAGGAGAACGCCGAGTCCCTGCTGGAGGCCGGAGACATGCTGGAGTTCCAGGACATCCGGGACGCCTGCGCCGAGTTCCTGGAGAAGAACCTGCACCCCAGCAACTGCCTGGGCATGCTGCTGCTGTCGGACGCCCACCAGTGCACGCAGCTCTCGCAGCTCTCCTGGAGCATGTGCCTCAGCAACTTCCCGGCCATCAGCAAGAGCGAGGACTTCCTGCAGCTGCCCAAGGACATGCTGGTGACGCTGCTGTCCCACGAGGAGCTGGAGACGGAGGACGAGCGGCTGGTCTACGAGTCGGCGCTCAACTGGGTCAACTACGACCTGGAGCGCCGCCACTGCCACCTGCCCGAGCTGCTGCGCACGGTGCGCCTGGCCCTACTGCCAGCCATCTTCCTGATGGAGAACGTGTCCACGGAGGAGCTGATCAACGCGCAGGCCAAGAGCAAGGAGCTGGTGGACGAGGCCATCCGCTGCAAGCTGCGCATCCTGCAGAACGACGGCGTGGTGAACAGCCCCTGCGCCCGGCCGCGCAAGACCAGCCACGCCCTCTTCCTGCTGGGGGGGCCCACCTTCATGTGCGACAAGCTCTACCTGGTGGACCAGAAGGCCAAGGAGATCATCCCCAAGGCCGACATCCCCAGCCCCCGCAAGGAGTTCAGCGCCTGCGCCATCGGCTGCAAGGTCTACGTGACAGGCGGACGCGGCTCGGAGAACGGCGTGTCCAAGGACGTCTGGGTGAGTTAGTTTGTTCGTTAGTTCGTCAGTCGTTAGTTAGTGTCTTTGTTTATATGTTCTTCTTGGGGTAAGGTGTCTTCACAGTCCCCTTTGGATTTCTTAACCATTTTTCAGAGAATATGAATTCTATCACAAACACTTTTCTTTCACTCATGGTTAGTGTTGGCTGAAGCCATTTATTGTCAAACACCTGTGTTTACTTTATTTAAATCATAATGACAACAGAAACTACCCAAATGACCCTCTGAAAATAGCCAAGAAATCAGCAATTTAGCCAGGGTAGGTAAATTAATGAGCACAACTGTACATATCGTAGACATATTGGGGGGTGGCTCATATATCCAATATGACATCTTGACACATGGTCATGTGCTTGCATGTTAAATGTTTCTAAATCTCAAAAACTGACATGAAGGCTGACTTATGGACTTGGGTTTTCTTGGGTTTTCTTCCAACAGCAGTGATATATGGTTTTGTGTGTTTAGGGTGGAAATGGCTGAGGGTATAGGGCTTGTAGTCTTTAGCCGATTTTGTTGCATCTTAAGCTATTGGATATTCTTGTTTATATTGTTATGTTTATAAGATGTTCAGTGTAACACTGTGGACCTAGGGACCACTCCAATTTCAAATCCTGTGTATGACCCGTACATACGGTTTTGACAACAAAAGCTGACTTTGACTTTGACCTTTGACCCTTTCCAGGTGTACGACACGCTGCACGAGGAGTGGTCCAAGGCGCCGCCCATGCTGATCGCCCGTTTCGGCCACGGCTCGGCCGAGCTGCGTCACTGCCTGTACGTGGTGGGGGGCCACACGGCGGCCACTGGGTGCCTGCCCGCCTCTCCATCCGTCTCGCTGAAGCAGGTGGAGCAGTTCGACCCGGCGGCCAACCGCTGGAGCATGGTGGCCCCCCTGCGCGAGGGGGTCAGCAACGCGGCCGTGGTCAGCGTCAAGCTCAAGCTCTACGCCTTCGGGGGCACCAGCGTGACGCACGACAAGCTGCCCAAGGTGCAGTGCTACGACCCCGCCGAGAACCGCTGGACCGTGCCGGCCTCCTGCCCGCAGCCCTGGCGCTACACGGCCGCCGCCGTGCTGGGCAACCAGATCTTCGTCATGGGCGGCGACACGGAGTTCTCGGCCTGCTCGGCCTACAAGTTCAGCTCGGAGAACCACCAGTGGACCAAAGTGGGCGACGTGACGGCCAAGAGGATGAGCTGCCAGGCCGTGGCCTCGGGCAACAAGCTCTACGTGGTGGGCGGCTACTTCGGAACGCAGCGCTGCAAGACGCTGGACTGCTACGACCCCACGCTGGATGCCTGGAACTCCATCACCACCGTCCCTTACTCCCTCATCCCCACCGCCTTCGTCAGCACCTGGAAGCACCTCCCGGCCTGAGGAGCAGTTGCAGGGCATGCTGGGATTGAAGACACACACACCAACATCAACACCAACACTCAACACCCAACACCGTCCAACCTTGGCAACCTGCTTCCCATGAGGTAGGTGTACAGTACTGTATGTGTGTAGTGTGTATCTAGTGTGTCTAGTGTGTGTGTGCGTGTGTGTTCCATGGCAGCCTGCTTCCTATGAGGTAGGTGTACAATACTGTATGCGTGTGTGTGTGTGTGTTGTGAGAGTCTAGTGTGTCTAGTGTGTGTGTGTGTGTGTGTGTGTGTGTGTGTGTGTATGTCCCTGTGTTTTCCTTGGCACACTGCTTGCTATGAGGTACGTGTACAGTACTGCTGATTGAGTTGATTTCCTGTTGCAGTATTATGAGCGAGTTGCAGTTTCCTGCAATTTCAAGCTGACCATGGACGACTATAGCCCCAGAGAGAGAGAGAGAGAGAAGGAGAGAGAAAGAGAGAGAGAGGGAGAGAGAGAGAGAAAGAGAGAGAGAGGGAGAGAGAGAGAAAGAAAGAAAGAGAGAGCTGAAAGGTCTGTAGTGGTTGGAAGGCATTAGTAGAATGTCCTGTATGTCGCTCAGATATTCAGTCTGTGGAGACAGACATATAATATAGATTTCCTCTTAAAAGGCCTCCTCACTGTGTGGAGGGGAAGGTGAGGGAGAAGACACTACCGTAGTGCTGTGTGCTGTGGAGATGGCGTCAGGTTCAACCTGCAATCAGGTCACGACCCTGCTTAGCCCCTCATCTCATAATGAGACTGTGGCTGGCCTTCATTTCCATGAAATTGGTTTCAAGCGTCTAACCCCAGTACAAACACACACACATGTACATTACACACACACACACACACACACACACACACACACACACACACACACACACACACACACACACACACACACTAATAACCTGCCATGGGCGAACAGGATGTTGATAGCTTGCCATCGATTTGCCCGTTTCAGAAATGACCCGTTGGCTTGTTGTTTGTGTGTGAGGAGATGATGGTGTGGGCTTTTTTTTTATTTTTATTTTTTTGCTGAATGAGGAAGTCGGTTGGTTGGGCAGGCTGACTGGCTGGCTGGTTGGGCGGCTTTGAAGTGTGTTTGTGGAGTTGCTAAGGCAGATGGTGGACGATGCATCTCTCTCTCTCTCTCTCTCTCTCTTTCTCTCTCTCTCCCTCTCTCTCTCTCTCTATCCCCCCTTTGGCCTTCATCCCCGTCATCGCTGTGTTTACGAGGACAAAGAGTCTTATTAAATCACATCCAAATCGAGTATTGACGGGCTAATTAGATCGGCTATGATTCAGAGATGACCTGCCACATGGCTTGAATGTTGGCCACATGCTTCTTCTCCCCCGCCTGTTTATCCGCCTGGAGATTCACCCATTCATCCGTTTATTTATTTATTTATTTATTTATTTGTTTGTGTGCTTATTTATTTATTTATTTTCCTGACTTCGCCCTGTCCGCCTGATTTCACAATCGGCAGGCTGATCAGCACCTGGTTAAAAGCACAGGGACTGAAACAGGGACATTGATGTTTGGGGTTTTTTGTCAATGTGTTTTATTCTGCCTGCATTTCAAACAGTGTGTGTGCGTGTGAGAGAGAGAGAGAGAAAGAGAGAGAGAGTGATGCAAGGATATAGCGTAAGCACCTGTCTGTGTGTGTTACCTTTTCTGTTTGATCCTACA
>CM059273.1:9998487-10008487 GCA_030347295.1 Setipinna tenuifilis | reverse complement strand
CCGGCTGTGGCTTTGTGTGTTGTGGTTTTCCTCCATATGGCTACTAAACCCACCAGTCGTTGGCAGCTACAGGCCAACACAAGCCCAAACCCCAGCCCCATCCACAGCCTAAGCCTCAGTCCCAGCCCTAGTCCCAGTCCCAAGCCCTATCCCCAGCCCAAGCCTAAGCCCAAGCCAGACCCAGTCCCAAGCCCCATCCCCAGCCTCCGCAAGTGGCTTGTAGGATAGATGATGCATGTCTGCTATGCATGTGTGTATGACAAATACACTTCCCTCTTAGCCAGGAAGCATCACGGAGGAGCTAGATCACATGCTGTTGTGTGTGTGTGTGTGTGTGTGTGTTGTGGTGTGAGCACATCTGTAGCTGATGTGAGCGATAGGGACAAGCACTCGCACGGGTGTGTGTGTGTGTGGTGGGGGAGTGTGCGAGGGGGACGCATGAGGAGAGTGTGTGTGTTTGTGTGGGGTGCAGGAGGAATGTGTGTGTGAGGCGCGCGTTGCTTCTCATGTGGTTTGGAACGCCGCTCCCCCTGCACTTGGCCCGCATGTGTTCCCAGCACCCCGCCAGACACACACACACACACACACACCCGCACGCCTGCCAGATGCCTCAGCAACAATGCATGGCTGCTGCTGCGATGTGCTGAGCTATAGTGTGTGTGATGTGATGAGCTGTGTGTGATGTGCTGGGCTGTGTGTGTGTGTGTGTGTGTGTGTGCTGTGCTGGGCTGTGTTGTGCTCTGCTTGGCTGGGGGTGCAAACCCACAGTGAGAACCCTCTCTTCCCACCCCACCCAAAAAAACAAAAATTCCCATATCTCACCACCACACCCAAACACAGCACGGCATTCCCACCTCCTGCCTCCCACCACCCCTGGATCCACACACACACACACACACCCCGACCCACCCCCCTGTCCTCCTCTGACCTTTGCTCAGCTCCTGCTCCTTCCCGCAGGCTCCTGGTAGAGACCCCTCCCGCCCCACCCTTCACATTCCTGGAGCGTTCTTCTTCTTCTTATGCTCGGACCCCTCCCCTCCCCTCACCTCCCCGACCCCCGACCGGCCCTCCCTCCCCCCAGCTAGTACCCCACTCTGCCCCGCACTGCACCCTCCAGCCTTCTACCCACATCCAGAGGCAGCACACACACATACATGGGCACACACACACAACACGTGTGGTCACAGTGTAAAGGCTTCGATCAACTACAGAGGTCTATCCCACATGCTCAAACACTAACACACACACACACACACACAGGCGCACACACACACACACACACACAAACACTCTCTAGTCTTCAGCCCCTCTGGCAGTGGATTCAGGGAATGCCTGCGTGCGAGGTCAGAGCCTGTGATCTGGCCTTCTATTAAAGCAAAGAGCCCTTTTCATGGGACACCTCATGGCCAATCAGATAACTGCCCCCCGACCCCCCCACCCACCCCACCCCCTCACACCCCCACCCCTCCTTTTCTTCCCGGCTGGAGTGGGGTTGCTACGGCAACAGTCAACAATGAATGCAGCGCGACCATTCCACTTGTAATTGTCGAGTGTTCTGCTTTTTTCTTTATCTCAATCCCTCCTTTCTCGGGGGAGGTCTGGCTTGCTCCCTCTTTTCTCTGGTTTTGTTTTTCAAAGTGATGGGGGGGGGGCACCTGCTATAGGGCCACCACTGTGTTGGGAATGCGCCCCTCCCCACTTACACTCACACACACACACACACACACACACACATTCAACTCAACTCAACTCTGTAGTAAACTCTCAGTGTAAACATTGCAGAAAATGTATGTGATATGTAAAAAAAAAAGCACATAGAATGCATCTCTGAAAACGACACTGTTGATGTGAACATGTTATGCTAGGTGTTCTGATTTTGTTTGTTGTTTGTATTTCTTACTTGGTTCTCTTGTATAGCTCATGTGTTCTGGCTCAACCACGGCGGTTAACATTATTTTGTACAAGTGATTTTTTTCACCATGTGAAATCCATGGCTAATAAACATAAGAGTTTTTTCCTCTTGCCCATTACAAAAAAAAAACCTGAAACTTTCTCGTGTCATTATTCTCCAAAACATTACCAAAAAAATGATGCTTGTTTGTGTTGTTATTCTCGAAAACATTGCAAAAAAACTAAAGCTTTTTAATGACATTATTCTCTTAAACATTACAAAAAAAAATGAAGCTTTCTTGTGCCATTATTCTGTAGAACATTACAAAAAACCCTTTTGTGTCGTTCTCTCCAACATTACAAAAAACGGAAACTTTCTGGGGCGTTATTTTCTCAAACATTACCAAAAAAAACAAAGCTTGTTTGTTTGTGTTGTTACTCTCAAACATTCCAGAAAAACTAAAGCTTTCTTGTTTTGTCATTTTCTTGACAATTCGAAAAACATCAAGTTTCCTGTTGCCATTCTCCTAAACATCACAAAAACTGAAGCTCACCCTTGTGTTGTTGTTCTCACTTACCCTCTCACACTGTTAAGAGTACCGTTACAAGGCCAAAAAACAAGCCTTTATCGTCCTAAAAGCCTGAAGGCATTCTGCCCTGTAATAGTGAGCTGACACTTGCACAAAAACACCACTGTGTTGTTATAGTAAATAACCACACTGACAGGAGGCCTCTCGTCCAATCAGATTACACGGCCACATTGGGCCTCGCCCAATCAGAATTAACCTCTGCTCCTCTCTGAGACCGACGTGCTGGGCCTTGTCCCAGAAAGCAGCAGACAATGAAGCACACACACATTGACACACACACACACACACTCACACACATACACATGCACGCACACACACACACACACACACACACACACACACACACACACTGAGGCTGAAGCACACTGACTGACACACAATACATACACACTCACGCGCACTGAAGCTGAACCACACACATGCATGCACGCGCGCATGCTCACTCACACACACACACACACATACACAACCACACAGACACACACATACACACACATACATATACACACACACACACAAACCAGAGCAACGCTAATATGCATGCACATGTGGACCACAGCAGGGCTGGGCAGGTCCATAGGGGGTATTATGGAGGCCAGGCCTAAATGCTGCTGGGCACACACACACACACACACACACACACACCCACACTGCCAAGCAGGCCTGTGTTATGGAGGCCCGTAGGGTGTACAGTGATCCCCTGCTATATTGCGGTTCACCTTTTGCGGTCCCGCTTTTATTTTTATTAATATATGCATGCTGTTTCATTATGCATGCTAAAGAAAGGTTCATGAGAATAGTATTACAATTTATCTATACTATACAATAACTATATATATATGATATATGTGATATAAATATTGATTAAAATGCAGTATTTATTTAATAGTACATACAGTAAACATATTACAACAGCATGGGATGCTTTGACACTTTGATCTTGCACCGTTGTGGCCTTGCTCTTCAGTTTCGTTGTACAGGCAACTCCACAATGACAATAAAGCTCTTGAAGTCTTGAAGTATTTTAAGACTTCAAAAATAAAATGTTTTTTATATGCTCTGGGTATATATCGGGGGGGGGGAATGTAACTAGCGCGATAGACGGCGGATCACTTGTGTGTGTTATGAAAGCCAGGCAGCCAGGCCTCAGTGCTGAGGAGAGGCACAGCCTGTTAGCCTGTTTGCCCAAGGCCTCGCAGGCTGGTTGGCTTGCTGAGCTGAGCTGGGGTGGGGTGGAGTGAGTGGGGGTGGGGAGGGGGTGGGTGAGTTGTGATGGGGTGGGGCTGCCAGACTTTCATTCCAGTACAACTGGACTCAGGCTTAGTCTCATTAGTGCATTTTTCACATATCTGCACGGCTTTTATTGTCTCTGGTACACATTAAAGGGTGTGTGAGTGTGTGTATGTGTGTGTGTGTGTGCATGTGTGTTAAATATTCTAGAGATCCCTGTTCTTGAAAGCAGAAGGTTGAATCTGCTTCTCTCTCTCTCTTTCTCACTCTTTCTCTCTCTCGCATTCTCTGTCGTTATGTGTATTGTAGAGATCACCTTTTCCTGGAAGGAGAGGTCTGAATCATCGTATCTGTGTGTATATGTGTGTGTGTGTGTGTGTGTGTGTGTGTGTGTGTGTGTGTAGCCCAGCAGCAGCCTCAGGGGAACCTGCCTGAAGCTCGGACTTTCAGATACCTTCCTTCTTCCCCTGCTGTTGTCAAGGCAACACTGACCCCCCCACCCCACTCCCCCCACCCCTCGGCAGCATGTGGGGGCAGAGGAGGAAGATGAGCATTCTAAGAACTCTTCCTCCCTCTTCCTCCCCCCTGTCCATCTTTTAATCCTGACTTTCTCTTTGCAGGTTTATTCTTCACTCATCTCTCCTCTTCTCTTCCATCCCCCTCTTTTCACTCATCTCTTCTCTTACATCCCCCCATCTCTTTCCATCTTAGCTCTCCTTCTCTCTATCAATCTCTTTCATTCTCCCTCGTTCTTAGGCTAATTTTTTAAGCAGACTTAAGCATTGATCTTGTAGGAGAACTGCAGTGTGTGTGACTTCCAAGTCCTTGTCTTTGATCTGTACCTGTGTGTGTGTGAACGTTACACCGTTCTCGTTCACACCTCGGCAGTGTGCCTACAGCAAACATACACACACACACAAACACACAAACACACACACAAACATACACACACATACATACACACACACATGCTGCAGTGACTGCATTCCTGAGGTCAAACAACTAACTGTTTCTCAGCAGGTTTCTGACACACCAGTTAAACTGGCTTTTTATGACTCACTCTGTTAGTGTGCACACATGTGCGCGCACACACACACACACACACACACACACACACACACACACACACACACACACATACACACACACATACACACACAGACACGCATACACACATTCCTGCATTGTGAACATATGCACTTGCATGCATATGCACTTATACTTGCACTTGCACATGCGCTGACATACACACACACACCCACACACACTGGTACAAAAATATACCTGCATGTACCCTTGCACACAAGCACACTCTCTCATCCATGCCTGCAGTAATGAACGTGCATGCACACACACACACACACGCACCCACACACACAGACACACTCACACTCATGTACACACACACACACACATAAACACACTTAGACACACACCCACACACACACATGTGCACACACACGCACACACACACACACACAAGCATCCCTCCCACACACACACACGTACACACCTGCACACACACAAGCACCCCCCCCCCCCCACACACACACACACACACGTACACACACACTCACACACATGCACCCACGCACACACACACACACACACACCTCGGTCATGGGAAGATGATTCCCAGAGAATTGTTCTTTTTATGAGCCACTGAGTGCTGCTGAGCCCTTCTTCCTCACCCATCTAATCTGAGCGGCCGCTGATAATGCTGTCATTGTGCCTCTGCTAATCCATCACACCCAGCCAGTCCACTTCCTCCTCCCCACACACCGCCAGCGCAGTTAACCTTCACGGGGGCCCACACCTTTAATCCCCACACTGCGGAGTCGCCGTAAATAATAATAAAACACTTTTTGTAATTGCCGTACTGTAAATAAATAAATTATTAATAAATAAATAAATAAATAAATCTCAACTGTATCTCTATCTCTGGCTCTCACTGGGTGTCACTGAGTCCCATCACAGTCTCTCAGCCCGACTTACGTAGCTACATCATTGACACAGTGTTCAAGACTTTAAGACCTTTATTGTCATTGAACGGCTGCCTGTATTAAAGTGTCAGGTACAAAAAGAGCAAGGAGGAAGGGAGTATATACAAGGAGAAGAAGAAGAAGAGTATGAAAAAGGATTTAAACCCAGTGGAATATTTGAACATTGAGAAGAACTCATCCTACAAATATACAAACAGAAGATTGTAGATATTTTAACCACATTTTTATAGTCTTCGGGCCACAATATTCATTCTCCCGAACATACGTACCTGTCTCACTGGTGTGACCTATGACTGTGTACAGGTGTACAGTCATTGGGTGTGACAGTATTAGTGTGTCACTGATGATAGAATGACCAACCCACTTCCTGGCCACACAGTATTGACTTGATATGGTAACACTTTCTATAAAGGCTGTATTCATAAGACTGTAATAAATAAATTCACCCCTTCATAATTGGGGGGTATTTACCTTTCAAAGGTGGTATTACCATTTAGCAGTAAGTACATTACTATGTTGGTAGCCCCCATCCCTGTTATTTTGGTCTGTTTAGGGGGTCCTGGGTCTTGATCTGGATCTGGGGGTACTGTGTTTCCCAGTAACCCCCCTGTAATACGAACTATGGTCTCAAGAGTCTGGACCAAAGCGGGGCCAAATCTCCCCCTAACTCCCAGTTCAGTTAGCTAGCCCTCGGCTCTGACACACACTAACCTTGTTACTGGGACATTCACATCCAGCAATCCACCAGCAGCTGCACGTCTGTCAGAGCATCCTCAGGGAATGTGGGCGTATGAATGTGTGTGTGTGTGTGCATGTATGGATGAGTGTGAGTGAGAGACACAGCGATAGGAGATGAGGTGGAGAGGCCTCAGGGCCAACACATAAATTCACACCCCCACCGCCACGTTACACACTTATACACAGGCACAGGCACACACACACACACACACACACACACACACACACACACACACACACACACGTGTGCATGAAGACACACGCTGCCCACGCGTGAGAGCTAGCACAACATCCCACTGTTCCCCGTTGCCAAGCAACATGTCTGGTGGTTCCATTCACACTGGCACACGCTCAGTGTGATGCCTGCAAGAATGGAACTTTCCAGAAGCCTCCAGCATTCTCCACTCTGTCCATCAGCCAATCACACGCAGGTCTGCACAAAGAAGCCAAGTTGGGAGGACTCCAGAGGAACTCCCCCTTCTAGCAACAAATCCTCCTGAACAGTAACTTAGGACTTGTTTGAAATGGCTAACTGGCATGAGTGGCTGGCTTAAAACAATGTATTCTGGGCTTGACTTAGTGATGTTTTTGGACAATCTCGCCCAAACATCACCATACCACACCATACCCATCCATGTGGTACGGTAACGTTTGGACGAGATTGTAGCAGCATTACAGCACCCTGGATAAGACTTTTAACATTTGGCGTCAAGAATTTTAGGCCTGAAACAGAACTATAGACCATACATTTTTGCTATCAAGTGTATGATGCATTTGTGTAGCCTGTGTGCACTATGATAAGTTGCAACACTATCTTTTGGATTGACATTATATGGAAATGTAGCCTGTGTGTGCTAACCAGCTAAGTAGCTAGCGCTTAGCAGCAAGAGACTACAGTTGCAAATATAGTTGATGACTTTAAAGCATAGTGAGTTATCATCTCATACAAACAGCTCTTTTGTTTTTCAAGTTTTCTTTTGGCTAGCGAGTTTAGCCAGCTAACAACACACTCATGGGGGTTTATATGCCCTACCTTTACTACTGTCAGGATCTGTACTGTTCATTTGTATCAAGCGGGACAAAGAACAGGACCTATGCAAGGGTTTGTTGTGCCATGTCATCAAATAAAATTTCATGATCTTACTTCCTTCTCAGGGTCTTTCTGGTTGAAATATGGGTGGGGAAGACCAGGCCCTGGAAATATAAGACCCTGGGAAAAGGGACTCTTACAAGCAGCGACCCACCCGACCCTGGTGACATAGGACCTTTTGTGATGACCGTCCCCATTGTGTGCCACATGAACCTGGGGCACATAGGGCCATAGAGATTGGGACTATTGGCAGAATCCTTCTAGACAGGCACCTGATGTGATTGGAACCTTTGAGCTTGAATTGAAACAGCATTCATACAGTTCAGCAGATAATTGGCTTCTGGCTGTGGAAGAGGCAGAATATGCCATCTTGGCGTTTCTGTTGGTGACACTTCACTTCACGTACTGGCTCTCGTACTATTAAAACATCTCTTAAAAAGGCCTGGACCCATTCACAACATGGGCTAATATAAAGTCAGTTTCCTTCAAACTACAACAAGTGACGGTATTGAGATTTAAATTATCCAACTACCTGTGGCTCTGAAAGATCCCCAGCCTGGCAAAGCAGACAGAATGAAAGATTATTGCTCCTTAATAATAATCCTATATTTAATACTTAATAATACTTCTATTTCTCTTTTAGTGTCATATTTTTCACAGTATCTACTTCAATGGCTTTGGGGTATAAGCAGTGCTGTAGTAACACACATAAATGCTGTTTAGGCCCCTCTTTAGACAACAACGGTGTTTCCTTGCCTTTTTACGATGGCTAACGTTAAAAATATCCATAGTTTACCCAGCTTTTTTTTAACCACAGCACTTATTGTTTAACTGTCTTTCTGTTTACCACTACACCACTGAACATAAGGCAGCACTTTGTATGCAAGCTCAGCTTGGCGTTGTTATCGTGTCTGTGTCCATCTGTTGCCCAGTCTTGGCATTGGAGTGCTGCTGCTGGTGAGGCTTGAACTCTGGCTTGAGGCTTTCACCACCCAGAGAGGCTATAAATATGTCGCGCATTGATGACATCACAAAGGGGTCGTAAATATGCTGAGTATCGATGACATCTGGCTCAGGCCTAATGATGTATTAACGGGCCACACGGATGCGGAACGGAAGAGGGGGAACGTTTTAAGAGCGTGACCTCCGCAGGTCAAACCCAGACCACACAGATGCTGCGCAGCACTCTGGCTCTGCCATCGTCAGCAACACTTACTCAGCGCACACACACACACACACACACACTCACACACACATACGTGCGTAAACACACACATGCACACAGGCACACTCACAAAGACATAAAAATCACCCACAAACAGGCATATGCTGGCACAAACAGACACATACACACACACACACACCACATACACATACACCATACACAGTACACATCCAATGCACATGAGTACACAGATGCACTCACAGGCATGCACGTTCCCACATATGCACACACACACACAAAGCACCCACACACATCCACACAGGCACAAACACAATCATACACATACACACACATACACACACACACACACACAAACCAAAAGACAAATACGGATATACACACAAAAACACATATACACTTACACACACAACATACACACACAGGCAAATGCGTGTACAAACACACACACACACACACACACACACACACACACACACACACACACACACACACACACACACAAAGCAAAAGACAAATACGGATATACACACAAAAACACATATACACTTACACCCACACCATACACACACAGGCAAATGCCCGTACACACACACACACACACACACACACACACACACACAAACCAAAAGACAAACAAGAATATACTTACACAAACACATATGCACACACCACGCACACAGGCAAATGTCCATAAACACACACACACACACACACACACACACACACACACACACACACACAGAGTCAGCAGTGGTCCACAGCAGAGCAGCCTCTCACGGGTGACCTCGGTGCTGCCGCTGCTATCACAGCCACCTGGGGAACATTAGGCGATAAGGGAGCGGCACAGGAAGAGGAAGCAGGCAGAGTAAACACACAGAGTGTGGGAAGATTGAGGGAAGGGGGGATGAGGAGGAGGAGTGGCGAGGGAGGGAGGGAGGGAGAGTATAGAGAGGGAGAGGGGGAGAGTGTGGAGGAGACAGTGGGAAGAAAGGGAGAAGGAGAGGAGATAGGAGGAGAGAAGGAGAGGGGGACAGAGATGAGGAGGAGTGGCGAGGGAGGGAAGGAGGGAGGGAGAGTATAGAGAGGGGAAGAGAAAGAGTGCGGAGGAGACAGCGAGGAGAAAGGGAGAAGGAGAGGAGATAGGAGGAGAGAAGGAGAGGGGGACAGAGATAAGGAGGAGGGGAGAAAGGGAGAGTATAGAGAGGGAGAGGGGGAGAGAAAGAGTGCGGAGGAGACAGCGAGGAGAAAGGGAGAAGGAGAGGAGATAGGAGGA
>CM059273.1:9980987-9983487 GCA_030347295.1 Setipinna tenuifilis | reverse complement strand
CACTGCCAACTCTCCCATGTCCAAACCACACGACTGCTACTGCTACTGTTGTAATCGGTAGTCTCACACTCGTGTGTAAGGCTGATCTGCGGCCTCTGTGTACACACCACAAGAGCTGGCACAGGTAGAGCCTCGGATTACATGATGTGTGTGTGTGTGTGTGTGTGTGTGTGTGTGTGTGTGTGTGTGATCATTAACAGGTAGGGCCTCGGATTACATGGTGATGTGTGTGTGTGTGTGTGTGTGTGTGTGTGTGTGTGTGATCATTAACAGGTAGGGCCTCGGATTACATGGTAATGTCACGAGCTACATATTGTCACGTGTGCACCAGATGGGGATATTACACACACCTGCACGAATTGATTGGCTGCTGCTTTTTGTCAATCACATACAATTTCCCCAGATATTTGGCATGTTAGATATTCCCCGACAACTTGCGATAAGGCCGCCATTGTCACAAGTTGTTATCGCGTCTGAGAATAATTCACACCTGCCGACTTGTTCTCGCAGACTGACTGCCGATTGACTTACGAGGCAAGGGGATTACCTGTGACTTCCAAGCCGACCCGACGACCTGCAAATCCTTTCTAAAATCGTGTAGTGTGAACATGGCCAAATATGTTTGTGAATAAAGAGTTCAACACTTATTATCAAGTAGTGATGGACATAAAACTCCAAACACACACACACACACACACACACACGCGTGCACCTCCAAAAAACCCTTACCAGCCATTTCCAAAACAACCAACACAACCACCCGTTTCGTAACCCAACCAAAACATCAGGCATCAGTGGCCTACGTCTGTCATGCTGCAAACACACACACACACACACACACACACACACACACACACACACACACACACACACACACGTATGCACGCACCATCATCATCTTCATTTCTCATATTTCATCACCTTTCTGCAGATATGCAATTTGACACTTGACTGGTTAAAAGCAGCACTCATGCTCACACACACACACACACACACACACACACCTCACAGCTACGCCCCCCTCTCCCTAATGACAAAGCCACCTACCTAACCTGCCCCCTGCCCCAGAAACTTGCCCCGGCATGCCCCAACAACACACCTCACCTGCCTGTTCAGAACACAGCCAGACAGACAGCACAACCTCACCCCCTAGAATTGCGCCTGAAATAGCAAATTGAAATTTTATGGTACAGGCCAATTTTGGTAGGAAATTGGCCTAAAAATATCAATGTTTTATGGAACAAATGGTGTGAAAAAACATCTCCCCATTTTTGGCATCATTGGCTATCTGAAGTTTAAGTGCACCATTGAAATATTACCAAAATCAATGTGATTTTCTCAGGTTTTGAGATTTAAAAAGGTGGTGGGATGTCATATTTGAAATGAAAGGTGTGTCTCTGACCAAGAAATCATTTTAAAGTGTATCCTCTTGTCTTTTCAGTGGTACCAAAATCTCAGTTTTGAAATTTGGGTCACTGTAACTCACTTTGGCAGATCTGGTCACAATTTACATAGATTCAGCCAATCAGACAACCTGTTACTGAGCTCCCAGCCTCCTTTGGGTCCCTGCTCAAAACTTCTGCACATCAATGAGATCTCATAGAAGTTTTTTGTTGTTGTTGTTTTTGATGTTTTTTTTTTATTATATCAAATCTAAATTATTCATTTATTGCTGCGTAGAGCATCTCTGTGTATTTCTATGTTTTGGATCCAAATGGCCTTTATATCTTAAACAGCATGTGTTCAGTCTGTCTATTCTGACATGCCCAGACCAAACACACAGAGCCTGGCACTGTGCCACCGTGCCCAGGCCTGTTGGCTACCTGTCCTGGCATGCCTGGGCCAAATACACTACCTGTCCTGGCACGCCTGGGCCCAAGCCTGTTGGGTACCTGTCCTGGCATGACAGGGCCAAATACACTACCTGCTCTGGCACGCTGGGACAGGACACACTACCTGCCACCTCGCACGGCTGTAACATTTTAAGCAGGCACCTGTACAGGCACTAGGGCAATGTTTGTGTGAGGGGTCCTGACAGTTTGAGCCAGTACAGAAACACACATGTTCAGCAGCTCCTGGAGTCAGTGTCAACGTCCACTCTAGCTGTCCAGTCCTGGACATGGTCAGACAAGATGAAAGAAGCTGCCACTAGGCTTCATTGTACTGCCCCCCACCCCGTTGTGGCATGCACGGCACGGACAGAAACACCCACCATACTGCCACCTCTACTGTCCACTCCTGTTGCATGCCTCCCCCTCTTGGAAAAGACAAGGCCTTTGTGTTGTCCAGCTCCCGCTGTGTGTCCCAGTAAGCACGCATGTCCAGACATGCCTGTAGACCATGGTAGGAGCTGGGAGTGAGGGCTTTGACCTGACTCTGGCCTTCCCAGAGGTGTCTTTACTGGCTTCAGAACAAAGTCAAAAAACCCTGCCACATATTTGGTTTCACTATTTTTTGAACCAGCCTAATCCTAATGAGCACGCAAATCAACAAAAAAGTA
>CM059273.1:9965987-9970987 GCA_030347295.1 Setipinna tenuifilis | reverse complement strand
TAATACTGACTCCTTGTTAAGCATTAGTTATGCATTTGTTAAGCATTACTCAAACCTTAGGTAACCCTTTGCAAAGCATTTGTTAACCATTATCTCTTTATTATTTCCCATTACTTGACCATTAACATATACTGTTTGTTAATGGTTTGTTTATGGTTAGCACACGTTTTGCAAAACAGTAACAAAGCCTTGGTAAAACCTTAGAAAACCCTTTCTTACTGATGTGTTAACCCATTAACTCTTTCTTATGTAACATAACTTAATCATTAGTAAGTAGTGTTAGTTAATAACGTGTGTCTCCAATTTCTTAATCATTTGTTAATTATTTGTCATCATTACTTAAGTGTATATGTTAATGGTTTGTGTGTGGTAACTGTGACATGACATTAGTATGGTAGAGGCTTATGCAACTGCCTCTCAAAGATGTTTCAGGATATTTACTACTGCTTTGTTAAGGCATAATCACGTGAGCGAATTGTCTCAGCAATTCGGGGGCGGCTGTAAGAAAGACTCTGAGACTGCTGCTTAGCCACGCCCCCTAGCGTGCAGTTTACCGTTCAGTTTCAACCATTCAGTTTTCAGTTCAGCTTCACAGGCAGCACAGAGCACCTGGTCAGCTAGGTTACAGTATTAAGATTATGACATATGAGGAGTTGTGTGCGTGCTTTCTGACCAAGTAAGTGTTATGTGTACAAGATAGTAAGTAATTATCAGAGTTTGGGTGTCTAGGTTGCATTGTTAATGTTACTATTATTAGAGTAGTTAGCTATTTCCGATTAGCAATGCTAAGCGGAAAACTAGCATTGGATTGGTTTGCATAGGAAATCTGCTAGTCATGCTAGTTAAGCTATGTTCCAGTATTTGAGGTAATGCTAAGAAGATAATTATTATACTCTGGTGATTTTGTTACTGTTCAGCTACATCTTTATGTAAGATTATTTCAGTTAAGGTGTACCTTCAGTCAATGTATGTTTTATGTTAGTTATTGTAATTCAGTATGTTGATTAGCCTTATTCTGTGTTGTTTACAGACCACACATAACCAAAGGCTCTGTCACATGTCATTTTGAAGTGTAAAGTTTAATAAAGACTGAAATGATACAACTGCTTCATGGTGTTCTAACAGACAGGGCTTTTTGCACATCAGTAAGGGTTAACAAATCATTTGTTAATGTATGAACACGCTTCACTTAAGAATAGCCCCCCAGATTTACTTTGTTAATGAGATGTAACTCCTTAACTACACATGAGTTATGCTTAACAAGTCATTTGTTAATGTATGAACAGGTTTCACTTTAGAATAGCCCCCCCAGATTTACTTTGTTAATGAGATGTAACTCCTTAACTACACATGAGTTATGCTTAACAAGTCATTTGTTAATGTATGAACAGGTTTCACTTTAGAATAGCCCCCCCAGATTTACTTTGTTAATGAGATGTAACTCCTTAACTACACATGAGTTATGCTTAACAAGTCATTTGTTAATGTATGAACAGGTTTCACTTTAGAATAGCCCCCCCAGATTTACTTTGGTAATGAGATGTAACTCCTTAACTACACATGAGTTATGCTTAACAAGTCATTTGTTAATGTATGAACAGGTTTCACTTAAGAATAGCCCCCCCAGATTTACTTTGGTAATAAGTTACAACTCATTAGTTACACGTGATTATGCCTTAACGAAGCAGTAGTAAATATCCTGAAACATCTTTGAGAGGCAGTTGCATAAGCCTCTACCATACTAATGTCATGTCACAGTTACCACACACAAACCATTAACATATACACTTAAGTAATGATGACAAATAATTAACAAATGATTAAGAAATTGGACACACGTTATTAACTAACACTACTTACTAATGATTAAGTTATGTTACATAAGAAAGAGTTAATGGGTTAACACATCAGTAAGAAAGGGTTTTCTAAGGTTTTACCAAGGCTTTGTTACTGTTTTGCAAAACGTGTGCTAACCATAAACAAACCATTAACAAACAGTATATGTTAATGGTCAAGTAATGGAAAATAATAAAGAGATAATGGTTAACAAATGCTTAACAAAGGGTTACCTAAGGTTTGAGTAATGCTTAACAAATGCATAACTAATGCTTAACAAGGAGTCAGTATTATAAAGTGTTACCCAAATGGTCCATACCATCTTATTTTCAAATAAATAAGGTTATCAGTTAGCTATGTTGGCCTATAATACCTAATGTGTCTCTTAGCAACCTAACTGGAACTTAAATATTAGCAACTAAAGTTAGCCCCAAATAGCAAGGTATTGCAGTCGTATTTGGCTGGTAGTTAACATATTCTGAATGTTAATCTGTTATGTAAATTAAAACATTTTATTATTTATGTGTTTGATTTCCTGAGCAGGGTGAAAACAAAGCCTACACTCCTTGGTGTGCATATAAACTGACATAGCATTGCTAGCTACCCTTAACAAGTGGATCACATTAACTGTGAAGCATGTTTTAGGCCCAATGTACTGGATTAAGACACACAGAAATGAAAACGTCTTGCAACACATTAACTTCAAGAGGCCAATAAAGTACAAGCAGCCAACCATGTCAAAGACAATGCCTATTTATGCAGCCTGGAACTGATCCCCAGTTTGCTCGCTTAGACATGAGCTAGCATTAAGTAACTTGCTCTGCCTATCTACCATCTTTGACGATAGCTTGCTTGAGGGCTACAAATCCGTCTCATTAACCACCAGGCCATGCCAAACCATTTTCATTTCCATTTTTACTGGCCGACAAAAACTTTTACCAACAAACCTCATAGCCCTTCTCATTCTTATTCTTTAAAGTGGGGCAGCTGACGAAACGATGATGGGAGAGACCTTCTGGCGACTTTGGCAGCCATTCCCTCAGGTACTCTCCCCGAAGGAGCAGTCCCATCGCACTCCTTTACCTGTCACAACACAAAGGCACATGACAGATGGTCCACTGTCTCCTCCGTGCCATGGAGAGGACAGACCCCTCCCCACAGCTGGACTCAGGTGTGCCATGGAGGCAGTTCACACACACAAACACACATACGTGCGCGCACACACACACACAAACGCACACACAAGTGCGTACACTTTCACACACTCACACACACATGCACACACATACATGTGCACACACACATCCACACACACACACACACATAGAAGTGTGCACACTCTCTCACACACACATGCACACACATTAAATGTACACACATACACATCCACACACACATATCCATATGTGCGCACATACACATGGCAGGCCTTCAAACGAATAATATAAGGGTCTCCTCATGAGAGTCCAGATGTGACCACTGTGCTGACATGCGGAGTGACACTACAGCAATCCCCATAGGTAGTTCACACACACACACACACACACACACACACACACACACACACACACACACACGTGCGCGCACACACACACATACCATATGAGAGCCTTGTAATGAAGGCCCAGATGTGGCCACTGTGCCCATAGGTAGTTTACACACCCACACACACGCGCATAAACACACACACACACACACATGCGCGCACACACACACACACACACACACCATATGAGAGCCTTGTGATGAAGGCCCAGATGTGGCCATTGTGTTGACATGCGGAGTGGCACTAACAGTCCCAATAGGTAGTTCACACACACACACACACACACACACACACACACACACACACACACACACAAACACACATACACCCACACATGCACACATACACACACCAGAACACACACGCACGCAAAAACACATGCGCACATACACACACACAAACACAAACACATGCAAACACACACACACACACACACACAGACACACTCACAAACACACACACACACATACACACACACACACACACACATAGAAACCATATGAGAACTTAGTGATGAAGGCCCAGATGTGGCCACTGTGTTGACATGCGGAGTGGCTCTAGCGGTCCCCATAGTCCCTCTGAGTCTCCCCACAGGCACAGCAGGGCACAGCAGAGGCAGCAGAGACCACTGAGGGAACAATAGCTCACACAGCAACTCCACTCTATGCAGACCAGACCTGCACACTGCCACTACAGGAGAGAGAGAGAGAGAGAGAGAGAGAGAGACAGAGAGAGAGACAGAGAGAGAGAGAGACAGAGAGAGAGAGAGAGAGAGAGAGAGAGACAGAGAGAGAGAGAGAGAGCTCATTTAAAGAGAGAGAGACAGCTAATTTCAGGGTTCCTACGCAGTATGGAAAAGTATGGAAAAGTATGGAATTTAATTTTAGCGTTTTCCAGGTCTGAAAAAGTATGGAAAATTGAAATTAGAGTATGGAGAAATATTTTTGTTTCCAGACATTTGCCACTACATGGTAAAATGCAGCTCAACTTTCAGACATTCATCGAATTTTGCCTAAGAAATGTGCTGAAATGCCTGCGGAGGGAGCGGAGCAGCGTTTTGTAGTCTGAAACTTGCGATTGTTACGTAGCGTACAGCAGCGAGATGAGCAAGTGTCAAAAGTTAGGCACTGAGCAGGGATCAGAGATTAACATTATGAGCAGCGTTGTTCATGCTGCTGTCAGACTTTTTTGGAAGAGATTAGCTTCTATTAGGGTTTTTTGTAAGGGGTTGTTGTTGCTTACATGTTAAACAATTCATTATTAGGCCTACGAGTAATCACTGTTCTGACATGAAAATTAGCCAGATAGATTTGCTAGTTCAGTCGATTAGAGAAAACGACATAAGCGCAATGTAAAGTCCCTATCACCACAAAGTTCCATACAGTTCAGAAAAATATTCCTGTTGGCTTTGTAAAGTTACATTTAATAAATATGCTCCACACTCATCTGGTAATTTTAAAAGACATCTGAAGTGACGCAGCGGCGGCCCTTTTATTAAGGGCGCACGGGCGCGGCCCTCCCAACATGTGAGGGATTAAAAAAATTCATCATATTAACAACAAGAAGAAACCGTACCGTTCCACCTTAACCACCAGTGAGAGTGTATTGACTTTAACGT
>CM059273.1:9958487-9960987 GCA_030347295.1 Setipinna tenuifilis | reverse complement strand
CTGTTTTGCTGTGCTCATGCACAGCATGTGGCTTTGGCAATATGGCTTCTGTTCATGCCAGGGAAGCTTCCATGCCATAAGAAAGACTACATTTAGAAGGCTGGGGGTGGGGAGTGGGAGTGAGGGTGGGGGCTGGGCTGAGGGGATGGCAGAAAGATAGGACTTTCCCTCTCTCTTTTTCTTGTCATCCCTTTCCTTCCCCAGTTGTCCTCTGTGTACACTTACACCATTATTTCCCATCTCGGCCTCTGTCATCTGTAGTGGCCTGTCATCATTCTCTCATTCCCTCTTCTCTTCTCTTCTTTTCTCTTCTCTTCTTTTCTTTTTCTTTTCCCTATTTTTTTCCCTGTGGCTCATCTTCTTCTAGGCTTCTCCATTCTGCTCCCCCCTTCCTCTCATCTGATTTATGTCACAATTTATGTTGCTCTTAGACAAATCTTTAAAAAATCTGCAATGCTGTGTGTGTGTGTGTGTGTCTGTGTATTTATGTGTCTTTCTTGGTGTGTGTGCGCACGCATATGTGTGTGTTCATGTGAGTGAGGATGTATGTGTCTGTGTGTGTGTGTGTGTGTGTGTGTGCATGTGTGTGTGTATTTATGTGTGAGTGTTGGTGTGTGGGTGTCTTTCTTGGTGTGTGTGCGTGCGTGTGTGCGCACACATGCGTGTGTGTTCATGTAAGTGGGGATGTGCGCGTTTGTTTGTGTGAGTGTGTGTGTGTCTGTGTGTGTGTACACACATCTGTCCATACTCCTACGCCGTTGTCAGACATCCCTTATCTGTTCTGTCTCGTGTGTGACAGGCCCGATGGATCCGCCCTGGAGAACCCCCTCATGCAGGAGCGCTTCTCCTCTCCTCTCCTCTCCGCAAGGCTGGGAATTATTCTCCCCGGAATGCTCGGGAATTCCCAGCCCTGTTGCCATTCATCATTCCGATGCGCTCACCTCAGACACGGGTCCCCTGAGTCAGGGAGTGTGTGGTTGCTGTGTAAGTGTGTGTGTGTGTGTGTGTGTGTGTGTGTGTGTGTGTGTGTGTGGGTGGGTGGGTGGGTGGGTGACTATGGGTAAGTAAGTCTGTGTAATTGCTTGGTTGGTATCTGTGTGAGTTAATGTGTGTGTGTGTGTGTGTGTGTGTGTGTGTGTGTGTGTGTGTGTGTGTGTGTGTGTGTGTGGGTGGGTGGGTGACTGGGTAAGTCTGTGTTATTGTTTGGTTGGTATCTGTATGAGTTAATGTGTGTGTGTATGTGTTTGTCTGTGTGTTTCTGTGTGTGTGTGTGTGCGCGCGTATGTATGTGTGGTTTCTGTTTGTGAACACTGTCTGTGTTCTGGGAACTCCCCCCCTCAACCCCCCCACAACTAATAAACACCACACACATAAATCTGCTCTTTAAATAGCAACATTAACATGTCACAATCACAGTGTGTGTTTGTGCATAAACAAGCAATCACTATCGCTAATAAACAAACCCTAATGGAATAAATAAAGAAGCTAATAGTGATGTTAGGCTGCCTCGGTTCCTGGCACAATATGATACAAATCCAAAGATGCCGCTCGGTGAGCTGGTGGTCCACTTAGAGGAGGCTGACTAGTTTATTTTCTTTATTATAAACTCATTCGGAAACATTGTGTGTGTGTGTGTGTGTGTGTGTGTACTGTGTGTGTGGTGTGTGTGTGCGTTTGTGTGGTAAATTACCTTCCTCATACTTTGAAAACAGCCCACACACACACACAAACACACACACAAAGAAACACACACACACACACACACACACACACACACACACACACACACACAGAGGAGGACATAGAGGCAGAGAAAGAAAGTCGAGAAGAAAAAAGAGACAGCAGACAGACAGACCCACTGGTTCTAGCCCCAGTGCTCAGTATTTGGCAGTGGGCACAGACACAAGACAAGAGAGCTATGTCCCTATGCTCACTATTTGGCAGTGCTGGCCAGATATATATCCCTGTGCTCACTATTTGGCAGCAGGCACAGACACAAGAGTGGCCAGATATAAGTCCCTGTGCTCACTATTTGGCAGTAGTGGTCACAGACATGGGGATTGCCATATATATGTCCCTGTGCTCAATATTTGGCAGAACACAGACAGAATGAGGTTTCCTTGGAGGGGGGGGGGGGGGGGGGGGGGGGGCAGCTACTGTGTCTGATTCTTCAGTTTCTATTTGAACACGCTCATTACAAAGTCCATCCCACCCCCCTTTGTTTCCCTCTCTGTCTGTCTCACTGTTTTTCTGTTTCTCTGTCCGTCTTTCTCTCTCTCTCTGTTTCTCTCTCTCTCTGTCTCAGTGTTTTTCTGTTTCTCTGTCTGTTTCTCTCTCTCTTTCACTGTTTCTCTCTCTGTCTCAGTTTTTTCTGCTTCTCTCTCTCTCTCTCTCTTTCTCTCTCTGTTTTTTGTCTTTCCCTGTTTTTTTCTGTCTTTATATGTTTCCTTTCCGTAGTTGTGTTTGATAGTCATGCCTGCTGTGATCAGGCCTCCCTGTG
>CM059273.1:9908487-9935987 GCA_030347295.1 Setipinna tenuifilis | reverse complement strand
ATCTCATTTCTAACATTCTAGGTTCATTAGTTTTTATTATTAATTTTTTATTAAATTTTTTTGTGGTTTCGATGGCACGGCATGTGAAAGAAAAAATGACTTATTCAACACACACTCTTTCTCTGTTTCACCCACATAAACGGCCCACTCTGAAATGCCTACTTGTGTGTGTGTGTGTGTGTGTGTGTGTGTATCTGTGTGTCTGTGCATGCCTGCTTGTGTGTGTGTGTGTGTGTGTGTGTGTGTGTGTGCCCACTCTGTACAATTCCACAGTGATCCACAGAGCAGGAGGTCAGGAGGTCTATCAGAGCTTGTCAGTGTGATGTAGACAACCATGGCGCGTCTTGCTCTGCGGAGAGGTGGTACTTCACGGATCACTGTCACTGGGCTTGTTTGAAATGACTGGCTGGCTGGCTGGCTGGCTGAGTGGCTGTCTTGAAGCAATGCGTTCTGGACTTGAAATAGTGACATTTTTTGACAATCTCTTCCGAACGTCACCACACCACATGGGTGGGTACATTGCAGAATGGTGACTTTTGGACATATTGTCAAAAAATGTCACTATTTCAAATCCAGAATGCATTGTCCAGGTTGTCCGAGATTTTTTTTTGGAATGCAGGCATTGCATAAACAGCCCTGCACAGGTGAGGCAAACACACCTGCTGCAGGTTAAACTGACCGTGTGGGGGTGGGGGTGGGGGAGGGGCAGTGGGAGGGGATAATCAAATGTTCTGGACACCCCCATCCATTTCTCTGTGGCTATTTCTATGAAGTAGAGAGGGAGAGGGAGAGAGGGAGAAAGAGAGAGGTGCTTTGTGACAGAAAGTGAAAGAAAAAGAGAAAAGGGAGAAAAAAGAGGAAGAAGGATTGACATAGAGAGAGAGACATAGAGAGAGAGAGGGGCAAGCAGGGATAGAGAGAGAGGGAGAAAGAAAGAGAGAGGTGGATTGTGACAGAGAGAGAGAAAAGGAGGAGAAAGACAGAGGAAGAAGGATTAATGTAGAGAGAGCGACAGAGACAGAGAGAGAGAGAGAGAGAGAGAGAGAGACATACAGAGAAGTGGGCCAGCAGGGATTGAGAGAGAAAGAGGGAGACAGAGAAGGAATAAAAAGGACATCTCCCTCTTCGTTCTTCTTTATCTCCGGCGCTGCGGGCGGAAGTGGTGGTGGTGCTGCTGCTATGGCGATGGCCACATAAATCACAGCACCATAACTGCAGTGATGAAGAAACGCACAGAAAAAAAACCCATTTAACACCAAGGACGCTGCAGCAGCGGCTCTCACGGGTGTGTGTGTGTGTGTGTGTGAGTGTGAGTGAGTGTGTGTGTGTACATGTGTGCGTATGCACGTGCACATATGTGTGTGTGTGTGCCAGTGCATGTGTTATGTATGTGTGTCGTGTGTGTGTGTGTGTGTGTGTGTGCATGTGTGTGTGCAGGAAGTCCAAATGATTTATGGACCCAATAGCAAACGGTCCTTGGCAGAGTAATGCATTAAACTCTTATCTCCTCTCTTTGGAAATGATTCGTCCTCCTAACGTTTAGTGTGTGTGTGTGTGTGTGTACGTGCCTGCTTGCGTGCGTGCGTGCGTGCGTGCGTGCGTGTATCTGGGTGTGATAGTGTAATTCATTCCCACACCGGTTTAAGTGTGTGACAAAAGTGGGAAGTGTGTGTGTGTGTGTGCGTGTGTCTCTACATTTTTTGTAAGCAAGTGTCCATGAGCTTGTCCTCATATTTTCCCCTTTTCTAGAGTGTCGTAAAACTCAGTTCGCTATAAAAGATTCATAAATCTATTTAGTTCCTCACTCCTCCACCCCTCCACACACACACACACACACACCATCTTCCTGTCTGTATCTCTCCTTCTCCCTCCTTCCTACACACACACACACACACACACACACACAGCATCTTTCTGTCTATATATCTGCTTCTCCCTCCCTTCTCTACACACACACACACACACACCCTTCTCCTGTCTGTATCTCTCCTTCTCCCTCCCTCCTCCACACACACACACACACACACGCACCATTTTCCTGTCTGTATCGCTCCTTCTCCCTCCTCCACACACACACACACACACACACACACACACCCCATCCTCCTGTCTCTATCTTAACCTTCTCCCTCCCCTCACCTTCAGACCGTAGTGGGAGCGAAACAGGAAATGCAGAGAATGAGAAACAGGGCAAAACAAAAGCGTGTGCTGTTGAGTGGCAGGCTCCCCGCCGAGACGCTCTGCCAATAACAGAGAGGGGAGCACAGGCCTAATCTACAGCACACAGATATCGACTGCAAAACAGGATAGACAGGAGGGGGTCAGACTGACTGTGTGTGTGTGTGTGTCTGTCTGTCTGTGTGTAAGTGTTCTTGACTGTGTGCTTGACTCTGTGTGCTTGAGTGTGTGTGCTTGAGTGTGTGTGTGTGTCTCTATCTGTAAGTGTTCTTGACCGTGTGTGTGCCTGGGTGTGTGTGTGTGTGTCTGTGTCTATATGTAAGTGTTCTTGACTGTGCTTGACTCTGTGTGCTTGAGTGTGTGTGTGTGTGTGTGTGTGTGTCTCTATCTGTAAGCGTTCTTGACCGTGTGTGTGCCTGGGTGTGTGTGTGTGTGTGTGTCTATATGTAAGTGTTCTTGACTATGTGCTTGACTCTGTGTGTGCTTGTGTGTGTGTGTGTGTGTGCTTGTCCTTGTGTGTGTTTTCATGTGATCAGCTGGTGGAAAGCCACTGGCGTGCTGGTGTGTGTGTGTGTGATAGGAGAATCTGCTGACAGGATTAAGATCGCCGTGGCGATAGGGAGCTTGTTGGTTGGTTGTTTGTGTGTGTGCACGCGGGGCACGGACCATGTTGTTATTTAATTAAAGCTGCTTCCTGATCAGAGCTGATAGTCTAGCCAGTGTATGCGCATGTGTGGCAGTGTATGTGTGTGTGTGTACATGTGTGCACCTGAGTGTGTGTGTTTGTGTATGTGTGTGTATTCATGTCTATTCTGATCAGGGCTGATAGCGTAGCCAGTACCCTTGAGCAGGAGGCAAACGGCTGATCAGGTGTAACCTGTCCGCAGTGCACACACACACACACACACACACACACACACACACACAGCTAAAACCTTCACCGGTTGGCTATTGCAGTAAAAAAAAATGTCTAATTGTAATAAGAACTGTGTATGTAACTGTAACTGTATATGAGCCCCCCACACCCCAAGGATCAGATGACATATTTAATCTGGTGATCTGCTAAAATCAGACTGTTTTATCTGGTGATCTATGAAAACAGTTAATTCATTTTTTACGGGTGTACGGCACCATGACAACAGACTGTGTGTAGGAAGTGGGGCGATAACAAACTCTGCCCTGGTCCCCAAACACCCCAACAGACACACACACACACACACACACACACACACACACACACACACACACACACACACACATACACTGGCTCATCCATACACACATTTTGGCTAATTTACTGGTGAATTCATCAAAATATATATAACATGCACAAGAAGGCGGCACTGAGGAGGGAATGCTAGGTCCCGTGTGATATATAAAATGCTAAAAACAAACTAGGTCCCGTGTGATATATAAAATGCTAAAAACATAACTATACTGCCTGGCCTTGTCAGCCCTTTAATCTCAGTCATTGCTATATCTGTAATCTCTGTTTTGTTTTTCACTGTGCTGTATTTTTTATGAGTTTGCTTATGTGGGCGTTCATATATAAATTCCTTAGCTTAAGCTTCTCTCTGACACTAGTCATTTCACATTTAAACCAATGTGGCATACATAAAGGTAAGGAAAGATGACAATGTCCCACATTAAATTTTGGGCATGAATTTAAGCAATCAAAAAATTATCTGTCTATTAGTATGTATTCATAACATTTCATGTCTAATTCTAAGCTGTCTACCAATCCTAATAAAATGACACTGAAAACATTTGCTCAAACATGCTTTATTTTTTTGTGCAGGAAAGTGGGTCGCTTACATTAGTAATCGTTTTTTGTGTTTCATCATTTCTGTTACTTCAGCCAAAGCCTTCCGTCTCTCCTTTTCGAGTTCCTGCATAAACTCAGCTTTCTTCCTTTCTTCATCTGCCTTTTTTTGTTCTGCTGTGGACTTCCTGACCTTCTCTGGTGTTTGTTTCTGACTTCCTTTCATTTTCTTGGTCTTTTTTTGTCTTTTCCTTTGTTCACTGCTCTTTGGTTCATCATGAATACCATTACAATACCAGGACCACCATCCCCTTGATGCTGAGTCATGTCTAATTAGGGCAAAAAAAAGATATATGTAATCCTTACACGATACACAAGCAGAAACATGTAGCCTAACCATTGCACTTTCTACACACAAGCAGGCTTCAACAACATCTGACTAAAGTTATGTTTTGAAAGACAAACCTGCTGGTGTTGACTTCTGAAGAAGGCTTTTCCTGTGTGCTCTCTCCTTTAACTCCATCAGTGGTTCTGTACAGAGGAAACAAGAGTTACGTTACACTGAAATAACCTATTATAATGTCTCAGGAACAAATGAATTACAAATGTAGGGTATTTTGTGATTATTTCACTAATTTTAATGAATTACAATATGATTACCTGTTGCTTTAGCTGACTGGAGTCCAGGCTGGTCCTCAAGATCTGATTCCCCAAGTGTGCGTGTCCCTGCTGTCCTCATGCTGGTTAAGGCCGCAGGGCTGCGTTAACCCTCACCCAGGCCCAGGGCAGACACACAACTGTGGCTAGGAAGCTATAACAATCGCACCCTCTCAGCAGCGACATGCAGATAACAACATGCAGATAACAACATAGGCTAAATAATAAAATCATGACACTGGCACAGTTAGAAATATCCTTGAACGATATAACTTTATACCGTAAAGCAGCAAATAATATCCGAGTTACGAATAGATGCCTGTTTCTTTTAATAGCCCGTTAGCAACACATTTGAGCAATAAAGGCCGGTCTCCAATATACACCGGGTCTGATTTTCTCCTTGTCATTGAATTTAGCTCATTATTGACGGTAATTCAGGGAGGGGGAAGGTTACAGGGAGAGTCGTGTCTCCACTTCAAAACAGAAGGTTCGTTGGACTCTGTGGTAATTATTTAGCTCTTATTAGATGCATTAATTGTTTAAACTGTTATAAAGTAGTATAAAATGATCGGTGAGACTAGACACAATAGTGGGCCACACTCGCTCCTTTACACACACAAAAGGCAAACATCAGTAGGCCTGAGTAGGCCTGCACACACACACACACACACAGATACATGGAAACACACAAACACGCGCATAGGGCTGCGCACACACGTACAGATGCACGCACACACACAGAGATACACGAAAACACACAAACACGCGCATAGGGCTGCGCACACACGTACAGATGCACGCACACACACAGAGACACACGGAAACACACAAACACACGCATAGGGTGATACACACACACACAAGAGAGAGACGCTCTTTATGCAGCCTTGACCACTCAATACTCCAACTTTGATACTTTTGTGTAGTTTGTATAATTTGTCTGTTTCCAGTCAGCTCAGCATACAGAAGCAAACAGTAGTTGTGTTTGTGTCAGGAAAATCTCCTGCTCAAACGCTCTGGGTGTACAAAGAAACACACAAGCAGCACAAGTTTTCTTGCTTCACTTCTTTGGGAGGTCAAAGGAGAGGTCACGTTTGGGGAAGTCCCATGCGCGAGCTCTGAAGATGTACTGTCAGAGAGCAGCCTTTTTGCAGAGCAAGCATTTTGCAGAGGTTGCATATCAGGCGGGTACATATCCTGATGTCTAGCCTTGCTCATGTTAGCTTTGCTCCTTGCACAGAGAACATGTTGCAAATGTCACCTGTCTGTGACCTGGGCAGGTTTCCTGTTTTCAGTTGACTGCGAAACAGCCAATGCTGTTTTATATGATTACTCTTTTACACACAAACACACATATTATTAAACAAAGTACATGTTGTTCTCCACAAAAAGTTTTAAATGAGAAAGTTCAGTTGTTGGGACCTGACAACTAGAGCCAAGACACTGGCCAACTATGTCAGGTGCATATCCCCAGTGTTTTGTGTCACACAATATTATCTGTTTCATTTAGTATTCGAGAACTGCGCCCAGCTGTGCTGTGGTTAAATGATTCTGAAATGTGTGCTTGAAGTATCATGTAAAAACAACTGAATGGTTTATGATAAATGTGGTAGTATGACGAGGTGAACTCACTGCTGACAAACCCAAAGAAAATGGAAAATAGAAAATGCGAGGTCTGTGACATTTAGAGGCCTGAACAACAAAAGACAGAGCATATAGATGAGTATGACTATTTTTAATAGCTCAGACGGGGACAAATTCCACTAATATGAAATTTCCCCAAAGCAACCCGGTGGGTGGAGGATTTGAATCGTATAAGAGGAGGTGTCTCCAGTCAAACAGTGAGACTTGATGGGGACTTGACACTTGACACTTCCTCATTGACTCTCCGGGTTGATCAACTCTATTGTCCCTGGGACGAGACAGCCAGCAGCAGTGGGTTCACTTCGCTATACACTTAGTGTTTTGGGCCTTTGCCCGTATGCACTTGTGTGAGCTGAGGTGAATAAAAGTCTTTATCAACAACTGAGTTCCTCGACTTTGCCTGGGTTTTTTGCTACAAATTGGACAAACAAACGTGGAGGCAACTCCCTGCTGGAGGTTTCCACGACAGAATAATTGGTGTCAGAAGTGGGATATCGCGAAAGGGACATCTGCTGCAGAGTGAAACTTCTATCTTCTCAACTGGATCTGACTTCCCGGGGCCCCAAACAATTATTCAAGGTGAGCGCATTGCTTTCAATTTGAATAAAGGGAAGTCAGTCCAGCGGGGGTCGGAGTGTAACTCTGTAGTAACCCTTTGATTTAAACGAACTAATTTAAGAGGAAAGTTGTTGACTTAGACCCACTGCATGGTTGTTTAGTGTTGAATTTTGTGTTTTGACCTTATATTAAGGTTACGGCTTAGCCGTGTCTTGTGCTCATGAGCAGGGGTGAGGAAAGACTTTTTCTTGCTGATTTCGAGAGGGACTCTCGGGTTTGAGAATACATTTGAGGGGTCACGGTGTAGTGATCATAGGATAGAGTGTATTCTTGGCAGTTGGTAACTTGTGCAACTGCGGTATATGTTTGTGTGTTTCGAGAGGGACTCTCGGGTATGTTTGTGTGTTTTCGAGAGGGACTCTCGGGTTTGAGAATACATTTGAGGGGTCACGGTGTAGTGATCATAGGATAGAGTGTATTCTTGGCAGTTGGTAACTTGTGCAACTGCGGTATGTGTTTGTGTGTTTAAGGAAAATAAAATAATAAAAATATATGTGACAGTTGGTAACTTGGGCAACTGTGGCAGTTGGTAACTTGGACAACTGCGGCAATTGGTAACTTGGACAATTGCGATATGTGTTGTGTGTTTATGTGACAGTTGGTAACTTGGACAACTGTGGCAGTTGGTAACTTGGACAACTGCAGCAATTGGTAACTTGGACAATTGCGATATGTGTTATATTGTGTGTGAATTTGTGTTTGAGTGCTAGAAGAGCTATTAGTGTGCGCTTTAATACATCTGTAATTGGTGTGCTATGTGTTGTGTGTAGGGATGGGCATAATTAATCGATTAACCGATAATTGATCATTAAGAATTTCACCGAGTAAGTTCATCTTCGTCGACAAACCGATTTAAAAAAAACAGTTGATACATGCGAGCTTCCGTAGGTCAATCGCCAAAACATGAAGAGGTCGCGGCGAAGTGTTGTGTGGGATCACTTCAATTTAGAAAAAGACCAAGCGCACTCCTTCTTGGAGATGGCTATGCCACTCATCACGACACCAACATCGATGCGGAATTCCAGAACTTTTTGCGAGAGACTCCACCACCACTGGGATGTACTCCAACCGGCTGGTGGAGAGATCACGGAGTTCGGTTCCCAAGGTTGGCGAAACTTGCAAAGAGGTAGCCTACTTGTGCATTCCAGCCACATCTGTCCCGTCCGAACGGGTTTTTTCAGCGGCAGGACTGACAGTGACCAGAATTCGCTCACGTCTGACCCCAAAGCATGTGAATATGCTCATCTTTTTAAACAAAAATGGATAGCCGTCTGTAATAATGTTGGCATCATTTCCAATTATGCATCTTCCATTGTCTTGCTCGCAACTTGAAGCCTCCCGGCCGTTTGCGCAATGTGTTCTTGTTTTACTGCACACTTGGCGTATTAATAAATTTATCCTGGCAGAAAAACACTCCGTATTTTTATTATTATTTTCTATACATGAGAGTACAGGCATCGTGATTATTTTTTAAAACGAAAAAATGTTGACAATTAACCGATTACTACTCATTAATTCTCCCGGTGATCGAGGAAGAAAACTTCACCGAATGCCCATTCCTAGTTGTGTGTATGAAAACGTTTAGTGTATTTAGGACTGTTGTGTTGTATGGTGTGTGAGTTTGTGTTTGAGTGAGAGTGTGTATGAGAGTGCAGGTGTTGTCTGGATGGAGGATAGTTGGGTGACTGTGCTGAGAATTTGAGTCTTGTTGTGTGTGTGTGTTGTTTCCTGATGTATGTGGGTGTGTAAAGGGGTCAGCTCCATTGGTTCTTTCCTTTTTTTTGGTTAAACTCCCCGCTGCTGAATAAAAGAAGGGCTTAAGTCAAACTAAAACGGAATTGGAAAAAAAAAAAAAAAAAGAAGAGAATTAAGGAAAAGGTAAAAGAATCACACTCAGTCACTGACTATGCCTGAGCCAAATAAACTTATCCAACCATATTGAGTTTTGATTATAACTTGCTCCTTTCGAGCTGGATGCCAGCATCCCCAGTCCTTGATAAAAAAGGCCCCCAGGAACGCTGAAAAGTCTGTGCACAGCCCGCGATTTACGTGGTCAGCCTTGCGAGGGATTTATCGAGGACTGGACTGATGGCATCCGAATAACAGTCAAAAGAGAACCAAACGGTGATAAGTTTTTGTATGAATGTTGTGTTTTATGAAGGAGTGTAAAGTGCTAAAATAATGAGAGGGGTTCAAGTTCTCCGTTACTAGCAAAAAGGAGTTTGGGTCCTCTGTTACAAGGTGTATGTGTGTGTCTGTGTTGTCTGAATGAAAAAATAGTTAAAGAGCAAATTTAGGTCACGTGGGTGACGTTAAGTAGGCTATATGCGATACCATCATAAACACAAGATAGCGTGTTTGAGAAACTGTGCAAAATAATACGACTTCGACGGTAAACTAACTGTTCACGGATGTTTTAAATTGTGTCAGAAAAATAAACCTTGCATAATAACTTCGTATGTATACAAATTGTTTGCGGACAGTTTATTGACACGGAAGGTTGTTAATGTGAACGTCTAGTGCATCAAAGTTTAGGACATTACACGCTGTCATCAGGATACAAAACAAAACAAAACAAAAACAATATGCGTAATAAGTTAATAATCCTTTTATTACCATGTTTTTGCAAAATGACGAGCAGTAAACGCGACAGTCCGTTGCCTCTCGTGTATTACGATTGTATACAGTTAGGGCACTTCTTCCTGTTTCCTGCTAAGGACCCCTACTAAACTGAGAGCTGCCTAAGTAATGCCTGAATTGTCCACAAACACAAGATTTTATGCTAATTTGCAAGAAAATACTCTTGATTAGTGTACAATTTCCCCTTTTCAACAATACGGTAATAAACATTATGGTTACGCCAAGTAAACTAACATATGCAGTTATTTTAGAGGCCAAGGAGTTGTTGGTGAATAACTCAAGTGTATTAAGCGTATGCATTCATATTATTTGATAGTGATACTTTTTTACTATGAATATTTGCAGTAATAGGTCTAGCAAAAATGGGTTATCAAACCAACTCCACCTAACATGCATATTAGTTTTCTTAAAGATACATATACAAGGCTTCATTAATAAGACTCAAACACAAACATCTTTTTCATAAAAGGTAAAATTTTAATTTTAGAAAGAAAAAAAAAAAAAAAGAAAAACAAAAAAGAAGAAAAAGGGAAAAACTAAAAACGAATAACTTTAAAATAAGCTAAGAAAAGAATCACCAGAAAATAAAAAACACATAAAAATAAAAGGAAAATAAGCCATCCGGCCAGGGGCCACGAGGTCCACGGGCACGTGCATCTTCGTGCTTCTCTGTAAAACAGAATCACCCGATTAGTTGGATATGACTGAGTCAACTATAAGTAACTTATAAAACTTCTGTCCAGAAGAAATTTCGTTCATTTGTTCATATGGCAAAGATATCACACCAACTTTGATAAACACAGTATTTAATTATTTAGTACAAGACAATTGTTTTCGACACGCGAGGTTTTCATCGAAAAGCAGCGATATGTAGCATAGCTAGTAGGGTGTATAGATATACGGTTTTATACATACATGGTCACAAAGATAACAGTAACAATACTAATAATGAAATAACAATAAAGAATAAATACATACTCAGGTCCTGGCAGGTTGGGGGGTCGCCCCACGTTGGGCACTGCAACCGGGGGATGCCGCGTCCCCACCCTCACTAATCTTGCATCGAAGGTCGCTTTGAGAATAAAATGGAATATAATATATTATCTAAAGAACATACCAAACTGTTGAAGGACTTTAGTCTTTAAAATTCTTTAATAAACATCGACATTAACGCTTACCGCTTGCCTCGCCGTCGGGCTCCTCTCTCTCTGTCTCTCTCTGTCTCGCTCTCTCTTCTTCCATTGTCGAAAATGGCGTCTCTTTGAGAAACCTAACTTAATAAGCCAAAAAGGGGTGGTCCAGAATTCCAAAATTGATACATTGCAGTTTTTTCCCATGAGTTTGCATCCCTGGGCAATCCACGTGATTCGAACGTGAAAGTCACATGGGCTAATGGAACAGGGAAAGAGTGGATTGCGCGCGATAGCATTGGGTGCATTGTAAGCGTAAGGCATTGACACGACCTGAGATAGAGATTGAATAAAGGAATATAACAATTGATTTAGTTGCCTCATCAGAGCCACCGAGACATATGTAAAATGGCTTTTATTTGAAAAATACATAAAATGCATGACATAAAATCAAAAATAGCAAAATAAATCGGAATACGGGCAAATAGGAGTTACGTTCAGATTTGATCTTAGGCATGGCCCAGTTAGCGGAAGTATATGCTGTAGGTACAACCTTGTACTGATAGACGTCAAAATATATACATCAACTTAGTAAATGCCATATCAAAATAATACTAATGGAGTGGTGAAATGTGCCATTAGGACGTTCAAGGGGTTGAAACAATACTACAAAAAGGAGTACATAAGTACGAGTAGATCTCTGTTCACCCCTAATACTTAAAACAACAAACGATGAGGTGCAAGAATGTGAGCATCCTTTCAAGGAGGGAGATATTGTTTGGTTAGCCAGAAGCTAAAATAAACCTAAAATCTTAGTAAAAGAAACTAACCCCTCGATTTGACATTCTAGAGATAATTAGCAGTGACAATGGCAAAGCCCTTGTGGCCAAAGTGTGGAGCAAGGTGGCACAGAAACTGCGCATCAAACTACGGTTTGGATGTGTTTACCATCCCCAGAGCCAAGGCATTGTAGAAAGGGCTAATGGTACATTAAAAAACAAAATTTTGAAGAAAACACAAAGTACGGGTATGTCTTGGGTTGATGTTTTGCCCATTGCTCTCATGAAGATGAGGTGTGAGAAGAATTGCAGCACGTATTTGACACCACATGAAATGCTCACGGGGCGGGCGATGCCCACCCCAAGAATACGGGAAGGGCGCGGCCCGACCCTCGAATTGTTGACCCGTGAAGTACGAACGTATATTCAACAACTGTCTTATGTTCATAAAACTATTTTTAAAGAGCAACAGGCAAGGGAGCGCCAACTGGGGAAGAGTGTCCAGGAAGAGAGGTTGCCGGTCCAACCCGGAGACTACGTGTTCCTGAAGGTTTTCAAGAGGTCCTGCCTGGACCCAAGGGCGGTAAGAGTTGAAGGGTCAGACTTGTGGTATCATCTTAATTTTGTTACAGAGCACACAGACCCAGGAGCGAAGGGGAAGAAGGAGATGGGCGACAGGGCCCACCACAGGGAGGCACCGAACCAACCTCCAGCGACGGCGATGATGATGACGGTGACGGGACCCCAAGGGCAGCCGGCCGAATTGTGCTCAGAATAGCCCTCCTGCTCGCTTTCGTCTGTTGTTTCGTCTCCTGCTGTGGGAAAATCTGTTCACGGGTTGTCGATAACACTGTACAAAAACAACTCGTACTTCTGGGCCCAATGGAAGAGATTCGAGGCCCACCTGATACGTATGCCCTGCTTAAACCTCGCCGACCTATCTATGAGACAGTTCGCAGTACTGGAGCTGCGGCTCTTGTCTAACACCACATGCCTGTAGATATTGTATTTGCTGCAATGAAGAACACGCTTACACGCAACGAAGACGCTGCTTACACGCCTGCTCGCAATGAAGTAACAGCTTACATTTCCCCACACAGTACCACTGAGACTCTCTGAAATGTTTCCGGACAAGGGCCAGTGGTAAAGACTGAGCTCCTACGATGAGCCATGTGCTTGTAACCTCTGGCTCTGCTCTCTCGCTTGAAATGTTTCCAGACAAGGGCCAGTGGTAAAGACTGAGCTCCTACGATGAGCTATGTGCTTGTAACCTCTGGCTCTACTCTCTCGCTTGTCCTTTGAAGATGGATCAACAGGGGACCTGAAGATGGATCAACGGGGGACCTGACATCTTTTTATAAAGTTGATTGATGTAATGTTGAAGCTTTTGATGTGTTTCATGTATTTGTTTATGTATTTGTGACCTATACCCGGGTTCAGGCCTACACCTCACACGACACCTAATGTTTAGCAAAACTGCGGCTTGAGTTAAGCCGCAAAGGGGGGAGGGTAGGAAGCAGAAGCAAACCACCACGCAACTTAACTTCCGGAAATCTTCAAAATTTTAATTTGATATACCGTGCCAGCCAGTCACAAAGGGGGGACTGAAAATGAGAGGTGGTGTCTCACACGGAGCTGGAATCACCAAGAGAGGGCCGCCATAAGCGGAGAAGAATGTCGAAGAACGTTTTTTGAATTTTGCTAGCAGAAACGCATAGGTAACGTTAAGATTTTGAGGACTAGCCCTCACATGCAAGACCACCCGAAGGTAGTTGGTGAGTTGGGTAGATTTACGCTTGCTCTCTCTTCTCTCTTTCTTTCCCTATATCTTTCTCTCTCTTTCTTTTCTCTCTCTCTCTCTCTCTTTCTCGGGGCTGCGACTGTTGCGTGCCTATTGGGGAAAGCCGCAGCCTTGGCCTTAAGCCTGGGTCACAACCCAAAAACAGTAAAAATCATAAAAAGACCAAAAGAAACAAGGAGTGAAGTCCTGAGGACCCCAGGACGACAAAGGGTGCTACCCAGTGTTGGAAAACCTCACAGTGGGCTGGCTCCGATGACGGGTAAGATCTCACTGCTGACAGGTTCCTGACCCAGAGAAGGGTAGGTCATAAGATGACGCCTGTTTAGCCGAGACAACCTAAGGCAGGGGCCACCTCCAGGTTGAGTGTGTCCACTGAGAGTAATGGCCATCATGCACCCCTATGATGCCTACCAGCCGCGTTGCGATGCCCTGGTAGAGGCTTGAGCCATACAGGCCAAGTCTAGATGTGATTGAGTAATGAGTAAATGAGTGAATGAGTGCGTGAGTGGGTAACTTATGTTGTAGTGCTGCTTAACAGTCACTAGAGTTTTGCGGTCCAGCCCGAGTGGGTTCCCTTCCTGATTCTCATCTACTCCTTTGTTTCCCTTACTCTTCTTTTCAATAGAAGTGAATGTGTCCTACTCACCCCCTTCGGCTAACACTGAGAGGATCAATTGCAGTCTTGCTTTTTAGCCTCATTGCTCGGGAGGTTTCTTGGAACAATCAAGGGCCTTCCCTTAGGCAGGTTTTGAAAACTGACAGTTAGTGGTTGTTTCGCAATAGGTCTCGCTGGCTTTGCCAGGAGGGTGGGTGAATTGTAGGAGTCGATTGGCATGGAAGACTCTGAGTTCGCGCCCACTGGAACAATCATATCTGTCCAGCATTATTACGGGTTACGTTTACGGCCCAGCTTTCTTAGTTGCTTACTTTACCACCTGTTTGTAGTGAGGCTCTAGAAGCCTCAAAGGGGGGAATATGTGGTAATTATTTAGCTCTTATTAGATGCATTAATTGTTTAAACTGTTATAAAGTAGTATAAAATGATCGGTGAGACTAGACACAATAGTGGGCCACACTCGCTCCTTTACACACACAAAAGGCAAACATCAGTAGGCCTGAGTAGGCCTGCACACACACACACACACACAGATACATGGAAACACACAAACACGCGCATAGGGCTGCGCACACACGTACAGATGCACGCACACACACAGAGATACACGAAAACACACAAACACGCGCATAGGGCTGCGCACACACGTACAGATGCACGCACACACACAGAGACACACGGAAACACACAAACACACGCATAGGGTGATACACACACACACAAGAGAGAGACGCTCTTTATGCAGCCTTGACCACTCAATACTCCAACTTTGATACTTTTGTGTAGTTTGTATAATTTGTCTGTTTCCAGTCAGCTCAGCATACAGAAGCAAACAGTAGTTGTGTTTGTGTCAGGAAAATCTCCTGCTCAAACGCTCTGGGTGTACAAAGAAACACACAAGCAGCACAAGTTTTCTTGCTTCACTTCTTTGGGAGGTCAAAGGAGAGGTCACGTTTGGGGAAGTCCCATGCGCGAGCTCTGAAGATGTACTGTCAGAGAGCAGCCTTTTTGCAGAGCAAGCATTTTGCAGAGGTTGCATATCAGGCGGGTACATATCCTGATGTCTAGCCTTGCTCATGTTAGCTTTGCTCCTTGCACAGAGAACATGTTGCAAATGTCACCTGTCTGTGACCTGGGCAGGTTTCCTGTTTTCAGTTGACTGCGAAACAGCCAATGCTGTTTTATATGATTACTCTTTTACACACAAACACACATATTATTAAACAAAGTACATGTTGTTCTCCACAAAAAGTTTTAAATGAGAAAGTTCAGTTGTTGGGACCTGACAACTAGAGCCAAGACACTGGCCAACTATGTCAGGTGCATATCCCCAGTGTTTTGTGTCACACAATATTATCTGTTTCATTTAGTATTCGAGAACTGCGCACAGCTGTGCTGTGGTTAAATGATTCTGAAATGTGTGCTTGAAGTATCATGTAAAAACAACTGAATGGTTTATGATAAATGTGGTAGTATGACGAGGTGAACTCACTGCTGACAAACCCAAAGAAAATGGAAAATAGAAAATGCGAGGTCTGTGACATTTAGAGGCCTGAACAACAAAAGACAGAGCATATAGATGAGTATGACTATTTTTAATAGCTCAGACGGGGACAAATTCCACTAATATGAAATTTCCCCAAAGCAACCCGGTGGGTGGAGGATTTGAATCGTATAAGAGGCGGTGTCTCCAGTCAAACAGTGAGACTTGATGGGGACTTGACACTTGACACTTCCTCATTGACTCTCCGGGTTGATCAACTCTATTGTCCCTGGGACGAGACAGCCAGCAGCAGTGGGTTCACTTCGCTATACACTTAGTGTTTTGGGCCTTTGCCCGTATGCACTTGTGTGAGCTGAGGTGAATAAAAGTCTTTATCAACAACTGAGTTCCTCGACTTTGCCTGGGTTTTTTGCTACAAATTGGACAAACAAACGTGGAGGCAACTCCCTGCTGGAGGTTTCCACGACAACTCCACGTAAACTGAGCAGCGTTGCACATGACTGACTGCAGGCTTGCATCGGTGTTGATTTGTGGATTAAACAGAGTGTGAAATATGAAACTTTGTGGTCAGTGTTTCTATTTATTGTGAGTATTATTGTGACAGCAGAATAAGGATACTACAGTTAGCCAAATAAACATGCTTTAAGAAGTTAACTCATTGTCTGAGGAAATATTTTGTGTCATAGCAAGCAGTTAAATGCTTTATCATGAAAAACAAGCTCTACTACAATTCAGAAAGTAGCATGTTAAGACTATGTTTCTTCTAACAGGCATCACTACCCTATAAACTTATTAGCCTGCTAGCATGCTAAATTTGTTTGCTAATCTGACGATAACACAAGTCTTTCTTCAGACCATCTCTAACTTTAGAGAAAACATAGTTGCATGGGCAACTGTATTTGTAGTGAACGTTGTCTGCCATGACAAATTAATTTTGTCTACAAATTTAGAAAAAAAATTGTCACAAAGACTGTGCAGACTGTCCAGAACATGTCAAAGGGCACTGTGGAGATTCAAAGTGTGTGGTTGGAAGAGCCACATGGCCTCTAATGGCCGAGGCCGGGGGCTGCAGCCCATGATGTCCATTTAGATAATGTGCCCGTGTAAGCCGGTGATGTTGCTCTTGATGATGATGCTCAAAGGCTCCTTCTTAGTGTCACTGTGATCATCTGTGACTCTGTTCTTTTCTTCTGGTTTTAGAACCTTTCCTTTTTTCTTTTCCACAGTCACCAACAGGCCCTCTTTGTTTTTGGTTGGAATCATCTTTTCTTCTTCATCTTCCTCCATTCTCCCTCTGTTCAAGACCAAGTTTCCTACTTCTCCCTGTCTTACCTCCTCGATCCTCCCCTTCTCCTCCACACTCTTAATTTCCTCTTCCATTCTAAACTCATGCATGGCTTGGTTTTGCTCCATTATTCTGATATCCTTTTCCATTTCAGTGTGATTTGTTCTCACTGTCATTCTTTCTTGGTGCTCCTTGGCCAGCCAATTATCAAATTTTCTCCCCAAATCAAGATTCTCTGATTCCAAATTTTGTATTTAATTTCAATTCCTCATTCTCATTTTTGAGTGAGAATTTTCTTTTCAAATAAAGGGCCAGTCGTGCCATCTCTTTCTCGTGCTTTTTTCTTTGAGCTCCAAAGCTTCAATTAGCCTTGCCATCTCGGCCATGTTATTTGTTCTGTCTGCCATTCTTATTTTATGTTCTTTGGCCTTCCAATCATCATGGTCTTGCCTTAGTTGGCGGTTCTCTTTTTCCAAAGGTTTTATCCTTACTGTGAATTCCTCATTCTCAGTTTTGAGTGAGAATTTTCTTTTCAAATAAAGGGCCAGTCGTGCCATCTCTTTCTCAGGCTTTTGCCGGTCACACTCCATAGCTTTAATAAGCCTTTCTATTTCATCATATGATTTGCTTTCTCTGTCATTCTTAGTTCACGTTCCTTACTCTTCAAGTTACCAATTCCTGCTTTAGATGGATGTTCTCTCTTTCCAAAGTCTTTATTCTCACTGTCATTTCCTCATTTGTAGTTTTTAGTGAAAAATTTTGTTCCAAATCGAGGGCCATTTGGGTCATGTCCTTCTCATGCTTTTGACCTGGACAGGAGGGACTCGCACACAGAGTAACAGACTCCAAAGAGTTTTTTTCCTCAGAGTATTTTTATAAAATGAGAAAGGAGTGAGTAGAGGTGAGACCGTCGAGCCAGGAGTAGCACGTGATTCTCAAAGCAATGAACTTGATAACTGGAAGACTAAGGAACGTGAACTAAGAATGACAGAGAAAGCAAATCATATGATTGAAATACAAAGACTTATCAAAGCCATGGAGTGCGACTGGCAAAAGCATGAGAAGAGTTCAGCAAAACATGAGTTGCGCTCTTTTTACAAGTCCTTTCTAGTTCTGGTGTGGTAGTCAAATGAAGCGTAGACCTGGACAGGAGGGACTCGCACACAGAGTAACAGACTCCAAAGGTTTTTTTCCTCAGAGTATTTTTATAAAACTTTTCAAGGGAGCCTTAACAAGAAGGGTGCAAAAAACAAAAGAAAAGAAAAAAGTGCAAACGTTTCAGTCCCCCTGGACTTTCCTCAGTGCAAACCGGGTGTAACATTGCAGCCATCTTTTGTAAGGTTCAGCAGATACCAATTAGTGGCCAATTAGGCACATACCAATCACAGGCTGGAGTTAGTTAGCAAGGAGAAACAGTTTACAGACATTACACAGTATTACAAAACACAGTATTACAAAAAACATGACATATCCAATTCTTCATTCATTCCACCAGGATGCAAAGTTTTTAGGTAGTAAATATATCTACATTCGCATTGAAGCAAGGATTTGTCAATGTCACCACCTCGTCTGTTTGGGGTAATCGGGTCAATGCCACAAAAGTCAAAGTCAGTACTAGAATGATTGCCATCAGAAAAGTGCCTAGCCACCGCCGATTTGGCATCTTTTCTGCGGATGGCGCTCTTGTGTTCGTTGATTCTGCACCGTAACTGATACATACTGAATACCACATTTTTTACACACTAAAAGATAAATAACATTGGTTGATCTACATGTAAACACTAAAAAAGTAAATGGGTTTTCTAGTTTTGTTACAAAAAATGAATATAGGATTAGAAAATTCATTACATGTAGATCAACCAATGTTATTTATCTTTTAGTGTGTAAAAATGTGGTATTCAGTATGTAGGTAAAACCAAAAGACAGTTACGGTGCAGAATCAACGAACACAAGAGCGCCATCCGCAGAAAAGATGCCAAATCTGTGGTGGCTAGGCACTTTTCTGATGGCAATCATTCTAGTACTGACTTTGACTTTTGTGGCATTGACCTGATTACCCCAAACAGACGAGGTGGTGACATTGACAAATCCTTGCTTCAATGCGAATGTAGATATATTTACTACCTAAAAACTTTGCATCCTGGTGGAAGGAATGAAGAATTGGATATGTCATGTTTTTTGTAATACTGTGTTTTGTAATACTGTGTAATGTCTGTAAACTGTTTCTCCTTGCTAACTAACTCCAGCCTGTGATTGGTATGTGCCTAATTGGCCACTAATTGGTATCTGCTGAACCTTACAAAAGATGGCTGCAATGTTACACCCGGTTTGCACTGAGGAAAGTCCAGGGGGACTGAAACGTTTGCACTTTTTTCTTTTCTTTTCTTTTTTGCACCCTTCTTGTTAAGGCTCCCTTGAAAAGTTTTATAAAAATACTCTGAGGAAAAAAACTCTTTGGAGTCTGTCAGGGGCGTTCCTAGAGGTATTTTACCGGGGCACGTGCCCCTCTATTGATGTGCGGGTGCCCCGGTATGGAAATATGAATTAATTAATTTTTTACATATTTTTTTAACATAAAAAATACTTATCTAGATAATGCATATTTGCAGTAATACCGTAATTCTGTATTCAATCAGTCCACACAGTGTCCCATGTCTTTGGTCATTTATTCCCGCGACTGTAACTGAACTGGTACCAGCTTGCTCGTGCTCGCGCACTCAAGTGTTCAGTAAACAGGTAGGCATGTCAGATGGCATGTCACACTGGCTGTGTTTGTGAACCCCCCATACAGCCACTATTCACTCTGGCGTTACAATAAACAGTAAGTGGTTATATTTTTATCCTCTGGGTATTGCTGTATATCGCCCACGCATCGCCTGTCACAAAAAACACTTTATTAAAAAGTGAGGGGACGCACGTGAAGGTCCATTTTGGTCACGTCTGCCTTTTCAATGTTCGCCAGTTAGCTGATGAGCGTATTAGGCTTAAACTTCTGTAACTGTTCAGCAGCTCATTTATAAATATTACAAATGGCAGCATCACCGACGACAGAATGCAATCTTCTTAATGGTTCCGTTTCAACATTCGCGTTTTAGAGGGTAATTGTGACTCCTCTAAGCTAGTTAGCCAGGTCATATTGATTGTAATGAGCCAAGCCATACGTTGCCATATATAGCTCTGTCAATTTAGCGAGCTTATTTTTATCTTTTGTATCTACAATTTTACTCGGTGTTACTTGTATTGTGTGTACTGGGTGTACGGCCGTATAATATTAGTTACATTTACGGCCCTGATTTCTGTAATCCTGGGGAAGAGGAGTAAAGAAGGACATCTCTGAAGATATAAAGTGCACAAGTAGGCCTAGGCCAGTTCCGTTAAGGTGCTTATTTATGATGCAGATTCAGAAATGAACACCATCGGATTCTACACTTTGGGTACTATTTATTATGTTTTTTTATGATGAAAAAGTGTTTAAAAAAAATTTACTCGCTCGCATTAATTGATCTGTGCCCCTGCTGTGCCCCAGTACTCTATTCAGTCTAGTGACGCCTCTGGAGTCTGTTACTCTGTGTGCGAGTCCCTCCTGTCCAGGTCTACGCTTCATTTGACTACCACACCAGAACTAGAAAGGACTTGTAAAAAGAGCGCAACTCATGTTTTGCTGAACTCTTCTCATGCTTTTGCCAGTCGCACTCCATGGCTTTGATAAGTCTTTCTATTTCAATCATATGATTTGCTTTCTCTGTCATTCTTAGTTCACGTTCCTTAGTCTTCCAGTTATCAAGTTCATTGTTTTGAGAACCACGTGCTACTCCTGGCTCGTCCGTCTCACCTCTCCTCACCCCTTTCTCATTCCTGTCCGTGTTTGACTGTCTTGGTCTCAATGAGAGGCACATACTGTCCGCTGAACTTGTACACATTCCCCCCTGATGTCAGCTTTAGCTGCTGGGCGTCTCCCCTCTCCATCATCCTCTCTGTGAAGGCCGCCTGGTGAATAGGCCCTCGGCTTGAGACGGGACGGCTCCAGCTGGAGTGTGTCAGGGAGTTTGAGTCCTGCCAGTGACAGCCCTGTCCTCAAACTTTGGCTCCATGGCACCTCACTGCCGCTGTTCGCCATCGTGTCACATTGTTATATGACACATGGATGAACAGAAACTATAAACACAGAGAGGAGTACCACAGAGGTGGTTAGTAAGACGGGTATGGCTACACGTTATGTCAGAATGTTACCATTACAAGTTACTGTAGCTGTAACTTTCTTTACAGGGCTATGAGTGACCAAAACCACATAATAAAAGAAATATGCTTTAGAGATATTGTAGACATTATTGTAGTAGTTATTATTATTCATCATAGGTTTCATAGTATTAGTATCATGACATTTAATGTATTTCTGCATATATTGCTAGATAAATGTCAGATGTTTTAATGATGAAAATTAACATTAGTACTAAATCCAAAATGTGTTTCATCTTATCTCATTCACAAAAAAACTGATTTACTCTATTTCTCTTAATCTGTGAAACATCAAAACAGTATAATGTGTGATAAATCCGTCTTGTTTTTTAAATATGTAATTAATAATTATGTAATAAATAACAAAATATACAGTTATTTGAGCAGGAAATAGAGCTTCTTACCTGTGCTGCTTGTACTCTGAAGTGATACTCTAAAGTAAAGACTCTAGAATGCTGCCTCAAAAAGGGCAGCATATGTATGATGTCATAATAGCAGGCTGACATGATGTCACTAAGTTCTAAATAGCTCTTCCAAGGCCAAATGCATGACACACTGTAGAATAAAGCTTATTTTATTGTCAAATGGTGAAAAAGTGCAACTGTAATCTTTTAATAAGTACAAACCACAAAATATTTGTGTAGTATTATACTGGGTGGGCCAAGCTGACATTCAGGAGTTTTTTATACGTAGGTTAATTTTTCTGGACAACACTCTGGAAGCAAATTAAAGATGTTTATTATGTACAGGTAGATTTGGAAAACCATTTTTTTTAGAAAACTGTTTCAAACTATAGACCTAAATTAAATATTTTTATGCAGAGGTATATTCTCATCACAGTCACAGATCCAGCCTACCCAAAGTGCCTTATCTACTGAGAGACTGAGGGTCCTTACCACACACACACACACACACACACACACACACACACACACACACACACACACACACACACACACACACACACACACACACACACACACACACACATTTACTCTATGCTCATTAGAGCAAAGGATTCCTCTTGACCTGGATGTGTCGTCTGGAATTTGGCCTTGCAACCACACACACACACACACACACACACAGTCATTACAGCTCACCAAACCTACCCCAGTGCCCATGTCGGACTGAGACCAGTGAGTCATCTCACAGTCATGTGACCGATATTACTGAACAAAAGGAAGATGAGCAAAAGACTGATGGTATTTCAAATGGTTTTTAGGTCTATACAACACCACCCATGTGAAGCATGGCATTTACACACATACATTCACACACACACACGCACGCACGCCTGTACAGACACACATAGACGCACGCACACACACACACATTCTATCTCTCTCTCTCTATCTCACACACACACGCATGCACGCACAGCTAATTCCAGCGTACTGTAAGAAGATTGGTAGGAAGCAGGAAGATTAATTCTGCAGAAACACACTCTGTGGTTGTGAATCACATGGTAAATATCAGCGCTGTCTATGTGGTATGACCAGTATGCAGGGCTTGGCATTTACTGTCACTCACCTGTAAGTGAGACACACACACACGGTCACCACACAGTGCACACACACAGATGCTTGACACATAATGCGTGACACCACCCACACACACACACACACACAAGAACAGATTTAATTGGTGCATTGGCCTGCAGCTTTTGTCCTTGAGAGCAGCCGTGTGTGTGTGTGTGCGTGTGTGTGTGTGTGTCATAGTCAGGCTCAGCTGTGTGATACTATCTATGTGTTGTGGGTGTGGCAGCCATCTCTTGTGTGGAGTTACACGGTTGAGGTGCGGGTGGGTTGGGTACGCATTCGTGTGGGTGCGTGTGTGTGTGTGAGTGTGTGTGTGGATGTGTGTTTGTGTGTTGAGGTACGTGGTTGAGGGGCGGGTGGGTTGGGAACGCATTCATTTCTGTTTGTGTGTGTGGATGTGTGTTTGTGTGTGTCTGTGTGTGGTTGTGCATGTGTGTATGTGTGGTGTGTGTGTGTGTGTGTGTGTGTGTGTGTGTGTGTGTGTGTGTGTGTGTGTTGAGTTACGCGGCTGAGGCGCGCTGGTAGCTCTGGAGACAGAGATGCTAATATAGTTATTTGTGTGAGGCTACACTAGTCTGACAGCAGCACTAAATCCATTTAATGGAGGAAAGAACGACAAGAAGAGGAGAGGAAAGAAGAGGGGAGGACAGACGAGAGGAGAGGAGGGGGGCAGGGGTGAAGAAAAGAGAGAAAGAGATGTGTGAGACGGAAAGAGAGTAGGAGATGGGGGAAGACAGATAGAAAGAGGGAGAGGAAGAATGAGTATAGGGAGAAAGGGAGAGGGGAGGAAGACTAATGGAAGAGTGAGAAGGAAAGAGGGATGTAAGGGGGAAAGAAAGAGAGATAGAGAGGCTGGAGAGACAGCAAGAGAGAGAGAAATGGGAGGATGGAGAGAGGAAGAGGGAGAGAGACGGAGCGAGAGAGAGAGAGAAAGTGTAGGGTGAGTCAAATGGATATGGGATGGTGTACGGTGAATAAAACAAAAGCCATGGAGACTCAGTTGGGAAATTGAAAAATAGAGAGATGAGGATGAGTGAAAGGGAGAACAACAGGGGGAAAGGCAGAGGACAGGGTTATGACAGGGCCAGAAAGATGACAGACAGGAAAGAAGGGATGAGTGGAGGAGAGAGAGAAAAAGAAGAAGGAGAGGTAGAGGTAGAGGGTGATAGAAGGGTAGGAGGAAGGTAATAGGATCTACAGAGATGACACCTGCGCCATATTGTCACTAATAAAATAAACATTAAGGGCTCCCAAAAGCATCAGTAATGCCAAGAGAATGACATCTGCTGTCGGCACACACACTCACACACATGCAGGCTCACACGCACACACACACACACACACACTCGCATGCAGGCTTGCACGCACACGCACGCACGTACACAGACACACACACACACAGGAACGCAAACACAAACACATTCGCAAACTGACACACATACAGTACACACACACACACTCACGCATGCAGGCTCACACACACACACACACCCACAGGCAAACTCTCTCTCACACAGACACACACGCATACATGCACACACACAAACACATGCACATGTGCAGGGCCTGATGGTTGATGAATTGCCTGTCAAAAATTTGGGGTCATGCCATGAGAGAAAACTCTACAAAGGATTTTGGCACATAATTTACAACCAACTCCCGTGACAAGCATACACACACACACACACACAGACAGACACACAGACACAAACAGACCACTTCTTTACTCACACACTGTACCCTGTGCATACACACATGCCCTTCTTCTGAACTCTTGTTTACTATTTTGCAGATGCACTTTACACACATACACACAAACACACACACACACACACGCAAACACGTTCAGATGCTCTCCATAAATTTGAATAATGATGCTGTCTGTGGAGTGGAGTTGAAAAAGGCCACCCTGTTTCTGGTGCAACGCTAGTGCATGAGAGGCCATAGGAACACCAGCACATCACACCACAACATGACGACACAAGATGAAAGTGTGTGTGTGTGTGTGTAATGCCTGTTTTCTCTTAGACCTACTCCATCCTCTTCCTCAGGCTCCTGAAGGGATCTGTCCTCTGTGTGACTGTCATTACAGGAAACACACACACACACACACGGTCACATACAGGCCTGCACATACACATACACACACCAATTCAATCTCTGAGTAATAACAGCATATTGGCATTACACCTGTGCTGTGCGCTCACACACACTCACACACACACACACACACACACACACACACACACACACACATAGAGTTTCTCTGACTAGCAGCCCTAATGATCGTATGACTGCTATACTGAAGTCATCCAGGGCTCATATTCCAACTCTGACTCTGTGGAAATCTCATGACCACTAAGCTATTTGCACAATAGCTCACACAGAAACCATGCACAGACAGAGAGAGAGAGAGAGCACAAAAAAGAGAGAAGTAGGGAGAGAGAAAGCGACAGAGTGTAAGAGAGACAGAAAGAGAGAGAGAGAAAGTTCCTCTGGCCAGATTGGCTAATGAATGTATCACTGCTGTACTGTAGTTATCAAGGTCTCTCTCTGTCTGTCTCTATCTCTCACTGTCTCTCTCTCTCACACACACACACACACACACACACACACATTGATGCAGAGAGTTCCTCTCACTGCGTGTTCTACTGACTGCTACAGTGCAGTTAACTAGGTGTCTCTCTCTCTCTCTCTCTCTCTCTCTCTCTCTTTTACACACACGCATGCACACAGACACATGTGCTATAGTGTATTCAGCACGGTCTGATGAGCACATATTCCATGCTCCCTGTACAGCACCAGGTCAAGAGCGCAGAGTAAATGTGTGTGTGTGTGTGTGTGTGTGTGTGTGTGTGTGTGTGTGTGTGTGTGTGTGTGTGTGTGTGTGTGTGTGTGTGTGTGTGTGCTCCTTGTATAATAAAGGCAGACACTGGAGAGCATGGGGCATACATGGAGGTGTAGGCTGGATAAGAAGGCTGTGTGTGTGTGTGTGTGTGTGTGTGTGTGTGTTGTGTAAGGGAAACTGTAATGATTTGGAGAGAGAGGTTGTACCCTGGTGTACGGTAGATGTGTGTTTATGTGTTTCATTTAAGACAGTGAGTGTTTAGCATCAAGAAGATGGAGTGTGTGTGTGTGTTTACAAAGGGGAGTGTGTTGCTCAAGAGAGAGGGGTTGTGTTTCTTGTCTAAGAGAGAATGTGCAATGTGTTTTGGAGAGGGAGGTTGTACCCTGGGAAGGTGTGTGTGTGTGTGTTTATGTGTGTGTGTGTGATGAAAGACAGTGAGTTTAGCAGCAAGAAGAAGAAATGTGTTGCTCAGGCGAGAGAAAGTGAGTGTGTGTTTTGAGGAAGAGAAAATATGTGATCCTGAGGAGGGAGAGTGTGTGGCCTGGAGAAAGCATTTTAAAGACTGTGTGTCTCTCTGTGTGTGTGTGTGTGTGTGTGTGTGTGTGTGTGTGTGTGTGTGTGTGTGTGTGTGTGTGTCTGTGTGTGTGCGTGCACTCACAGACAGGTAGTGTGTGGCTTGGTTGTGATGCAGTTTGTGTTTTGGGGCAAAGAGAATGTAAAATGATGAGAAGAGGGAATGTTTATATGTCACTAGAGACTTCCAGAGAGTATAAACTGGATTTAAGTGATTTAAGTGTGTGTGTGTGTTTGGTCATTGATTGATTCATTGATTGATTGATTTTATTTGATGAACTGAATTGTGAAGTATGATTAATTTATAATTCATTAATAATAATTAATATAACTTAACTTAATACTTAATAATATATATTTTTTCACTGCATTGAAAATGGTTCTGAAGAGAAGCTGACTAGGGGCCAGAGGGGTAGTCTGCCAACAGGCAGCCTAGACACAGGTGTTGTCAACGACAGTGGTGAGTTTTTGCCCAGGGCTTCAACTATAGACTACAGAATTGTTAATTTCCTTCGGGATTAATAAAATATATCTACTGCTACTCTACTCCTACTCTACTCTACTGTACTCAACCCTACTCTACTAGAATGGCCTCTGACTGTGGGCTACTTTGGGCCAGATCATCAGCCATTCCCTATAGGGCACCCCTCATTCATAAAGGCACAGCTTTTACCCACAGCTGGAACAGCTCTGAACAGGAATCATGAAATCATGAAATGGGTGGGACAAGAACACAAACAGGTGTGCTTTACCCGAAATACATAGGTTTTTTTATTATTACTAAAACAGTCAATCAACGTTATAGAGCCTTCTGATTGGGTGGGCTTGATTGACAAGTAAGTGGGTGGGCACAGGCCCAGCCCAGCCCAGCCCAGCCCAGCCCACCTGTGGCTATGTCTATGGTTCTGAATAGAATGCAGACCACTCAGGACCGTAATAAGCAGGACTTGCCCACATAGAACACTGCAGTTACACCGGCAGTCAGCCAGATCCACACCAGACGTTGGCCGGAGTGTCTCTCTGGTGTCCGTTGTTCTCGGGGCACTCCCCTTCCCCCATCCCTTCCTACCTACCCCACTCAGGGGCAATCAGGGAAATGCTAATCAGCAATTACCCCAGCCGAGGTGGAGGCGCCGACGTCTTACCCCTGATTTAGGGTAATGGAACACTTACTCTTCCACTCAACGGGGGTAAAGCGAGTGATTCCGGGTCAGAGGTCAAAGTTGAAAGGTGAGCGACGAGCAGATGAGTGCATTTAGGGTGACACGCAGAGTGAGCGCAGCATTCATTAACCGTGGCGATAAGACGAGAGTGCTGCAGCACACGAGTGGGAGTGAGCATGAGGGTGAGCGCAGCATTGATTAAGGATGGAAATAACGTGAGTCTGTGGCATTCATTAACGCTGAAAATAGGAGTAAAAATAAGAGTGCAGGAGCGGCGGGAGTGGGGGTGAGCTGGTCAGACGGTCGTTTGTCACGGGCTGCTGCTGATGGCCTGATGGTCGGGACAGGGGAAGGAAGGGACATGGCCATTTGCAGGATGGAGTGTGACCCCTGGGGTGAACACACCGAGAGAGAAAACACACCAGACAGAGGAGGGGAGAGAATGGGAGATGAGATGGAGACAGCGCAACAACAGACAGAGGTTAGAGACACAGAGAGAAAGAGACAAAGACAGTCAGTGTTTTT
>CM059273.1:9900987-9903487 GCA_030347295.1 Setipinna tenuifilis | reverse complement strand
CAGAGAATGAGTTTCTGAAGTTATATTTTTCTACACCACACACACACACAGACTTTACCTGTAACAAGATACGGCATTACACAGGTGCATTAAATGCTAGAATCCAAAACCAAGCTGCAAGATCTCCAGGAAATGCAGATAGCAGAGATCAAACCATCACAAGTAATGACACGTCAGGGTCTCGTTTAAAGTTGGGCTTCATCACACAAGTGTGTGTGTGTGTGTGTGTGTGTGTGTGTGTGTGTGTGTGTGTGTGTGTGTGTGTGCAGAATGAGATACAGTAGATAAAGTGTGTGCACTTTACATCACCTGTGAGCGGTGGCGTGGTGATTGAGAAGTGTGTGTGTGTGTGTGTATGTGTGTGTGTGTGTTATTGGGCCCGTGAGTGGTGGTGTGTGATGGCTGGGCAGTTATTAAACACACATAAAGTGGTTATGACCCAGTAAAACAGCCCCACAACGCAAGAAGCATGTGCTGCTAAAACGTGCAGCCATTATGATGAGCAGATTAGTAGCAAGGTGTGTGTGTGTGTGTGTGTAAGTGCGTGTGTGTGTGTGGAGGGAGTTGTGCAAGACACTTGAAACCCTCGGGCAGAATTAACATAATGCCAAACACCAAGAAGGATATCTATCACCGCTTATGATCTCTCTAAACCACATACTCAAATACACACACACACACACACACACACACACACACACACACACACACACACACACACCTTGCTACTAATCTGTTAATCATAATGGCTGCACATTTTTAGCAGCATATGCTTCAAGACCAACAATTTCTGTCAGAGAAAAATGCCTTTAATCAAATGCCAGTAGCAATTACCCACCTGGAACAATCTACAAAAACTTTGGCTTCTGGATGTGACTTTAACTTTGACATGTCATACAAGTGTCGCAACCTTGCTTCTGTGGGAACCAGGCACTGACACCTGTTGAGCTGTGTGTGTGTGCGTGTCTGTAAGCTAAAGACAAACAAGACTTAACATCAATTTTGCATGTAAGCATTTCCTTATTGACTTTATAAAGATGAGTCAGATCTAAACCTGCCAGCCCTGTATTGGTAAAGGAATCCACAAGTCACAAGACAAAGGAGGTGTTATAAAGTCAATTTCCAGTCTAATCTCTATTTAACAAAATATGTAGTTACTGCCTTTTGGCTTTGTAGGGAAAGCAGTGTCTGGGTCAGAATGCAAATGGGACGGAAACATTTACCAATCAAATTTGCTTCCATCCACTGCCATGGAGGTCTGCAGTGACAGGTGCAGTGGCAGACATCTTAAAACAAAATCATGGACCAGTGCCAACAACCAATGACTAAGAACCTAGTCAGATTTACAGGCAGAACCAAGCAAGACCTGACCACTGAGAAAAGGTGATGGGGTAGGGCAGGTAAGGCGTAAACCTCCCCAAGATGGCAGGGGCTGGGCAGGTAAGAGTAAGACACACAGGGTCGCAGGGGTTGGGCAAGTAAGGGTAAGGGATACAGGGTCACAGGGGTTGAGCAGGTAAGAGGCATCCCTTGCTATAAGGTGGCAGGGGTTTGGCAGGTAAGTGTAAAGGATACAGGGTTACAGGTATTTGGGCAGGTAAGGGGCACACCTAACTGTAGGGTCACAGGGGTTGAGCAGGTAAGGGGCACCCCTTGCTATAAGGTGGCAGGGGTTTGGCATGTAAGTGTAGAGGACCCAGGGTTATAGGGGTTGGCAGGTAGGACTAAGAGCCACAGGGTGGCAGAGGTTGGGCAGGTAAGGGTAAGGGCCTATCCTGGCTGAGGGAACAGGTATTGGGCAGGTAAAGGACACACCTGTCTATAGGGTGAAAAGGGGTTAAGCAGGTAAGGATAAGGACCTATTCTTGCTGAGGGAGCAGGTATTGGACAGATGAAAGGGGTTGTGCAGGGTTAGTGTTAAGTGTAAAGGACACAGGGTTGAGCAGGTAAGGGTAAGGGATACAGGGTTACAGGGGTTTGGGCAGGTAAGGGTAAGGGATATAGGGGTTTGGGCAGGTAAGGGGCACACATAACTATGGGGTCACAGGGGTTGGGCAGGTAAGGATAAAGGCCTGACCTGGCTAAGGGAACAGGTATTTGGCAGATCTTTCTAAATATGCCTGTCATTATTTATGTATTGATGTTCTTATGTCTATATCTAAATTGTGACTGTAATGTTGTATTTATTGCTGGTTGCTGGTGGTATTTCTCTGCTGGCTGCATAACAAATTGTCCCCTATCTCCATTGAAGATGTCTTGACCTTGACATTGAGGTAAAGGACACACCTGTCTATATGGTTGCAGGAGCTGGGCAGGTGAGAGTAAAGGCCTATCCTGGCAGAGGGAACAAGTATTGGGAAGGTAAAGGACACACCTGTCTATAGGGGTTGAGGGGGAAAAGGACACCGTTGACTAAGGAGATGAGATGCTCAGCTACTGTCGGTAGAAACAGGCCCATGGGAGATAAAAGCAAGATGGAGGACTCTTTGTTTTTTCTTGC
>CM059273.1:9890987-9893487 GCA_030347295.1 Setipinna tenuifilis | reverse complement strand
AAGTGACCCAGGATGTGTGTGTGCGCATGTGTATGTGTGTGCATGTGTGTGTGCGTGTATGTGTGTGTGTGTGTGTGTGTGTGTGTGTGTGTTTGGGAGGGGGATTTTAGTGTGTGCATCAGCTTCCAGCACTTCATATCAACAAACACAAGATATCTTAAAGTGTTTGTCTCTACCTCTTCCTTTCTTTCATGTTGTTTTTCTCTTTCTTTCTCTCTCTCTAACTTTATCCTCAGTCATTCTTCCTCCTTCTCTCTCTCTCTCCCTTTCTTTTCCCTGTAACTCCATCCTTCTTTCTCACCCTTTCTCTTTCTCTGCAAGTCTCTGTTTCTAACTCTCTCTCATTCTCTCTTTCAATCTCTTTCTCATTCTCTGCATCATCCTTTCAGGAAAAGAGAAAATTGCACCAGTGTTATTCAGGAAATATTTCATCTGTGTGTGTGTGTGTTTTTCATCGCTGTGTGTGTCTTTAATCGGTGTGTGTGTTTTTCCATAAAGCCCTTCCAGTTGGAGGCTAATATTCTTCAGTGGCTAGTTCAGGGAGGTCGTACCTGCTTTCGTTTGTTTGTACTAAGAAGTCCTAATGAAACACAAACACACACACACACCTGCATATTTTAACTATACTTGCACACACACGCACACACACAAACACTCTCTCTCACACACACATAATCAAACTCATTCGCTCTCTCTCTCTCTCTCTCACACACACACACACGCACACAAACACACACACACACACACACACACACACACACACACACACACACACACACACACAATCAAACTATACTTGCACACACACGCGCACGCACACACACACACATACAAAATGTGTGTGTCAATATACATGCCCTTGCTCACACCTAAACTGATGTTACAACACTACAACATTTGGATATACAACAACTCAGTTACTTTGGCAAACTAGATCCAGAGTTTGACCTAAATGTAGTTTGACATAAGATTATTCATGTGAACAGGTGTGTGTGGGTAGGTCTGTGTGTGTGTGTGTGTGTGGGTAGGTCTCTGTGTGTGTGTACAGGAGGAAGAGTGATTAAGAGAACCTGTGATAATAATGACAACATGATTGAACAAAGAGAGATGAAATGAAAGAAGAGCGAGAAGAGGGAAAAAAGGTGGGAGAAAGGATGGGGGAGAAGATGAGAGTGGGAGAGGAAGAGAGGATGGGGGAGAGAGAAAGGGAGGAAGCAAGGATGGGGGGAGGCAGAGAGTGGGGGAGGAAGATGTGGGAGTGGAAAGAGGAAGGAAGAAAAGGAGAGGATGGAGGGAGAGAGAGAGTGGGAGAGGAAGAGAGGATGACAGAGAGAAGAGAGGGAGATAAGTAGAGGAGAAAAAGGGAGAGAGTGGGACATGAGGAAGGAGATAAGAGGTGTGGAGGGGAGAGAAGATGAGAGGAGGGACTGGAAAAAAGAGAGGAGGGAAGAAATAAGAGGAGGGGAGGGGAGAGAGGAGAAGAGAGGAAAGGAGAAGGTAGCAAAGAAGAGAAGTCGGAGAAGAATTAAGGAGAGGAGGCAGAGTATTGGGGGTGGGGTGGGGTTGGGGGTGCAGTAGTCAGGGTCTAGTATTGGGGGTTGGGAGTGGAGGGTTGGGGGTGGAATAGTCGGGGTGTAGTATTGGGGGGTTGGGGGTGGGGTTGTATTGGGGGTGGAGTAGTCAAGAGTTTTAGTGGTTGGGGTTGGAGCGTTGGGGTGCAATAGTAAGGTAGCGTAGTAGGTAGTGTAGTAGCGTAGTGGGTGTTGGGGTGGAATAGTCAGGGTGTAGTATTGGGTTGGAGTGTTGGGGCATGGGGGTGGAGTAGTCAGGGTGTAGTATTGTGGATTGGGGGTGTAGTAGTAGTGGGGGTTGGGGATGTAGTAGTGGGGGTTGACAGTGGACGCAAGGCAAGGCGAGGCGAGGAGAGGCGAAGTGAGGCAGGCTTTTGATAACGCAGGTCAGCGGTGGGGCTGGGAGATCTCCACACAAGGCCCCAGTGTGTAGGCCGGGGACAGGCCCTCGCCCAGCTGTCTGCCCAGGCAGCCTGAGATTATTCTGGGCCTCTCGCTCCCCTGCCCCCCCCCCCCTTGCAGCTGTCAGGCTCCTGGAGAAATGGGCAATTCAGGGCCAGGACATTGGCCCAGTGTTCAAGGCCTCTGCCCCAGATTGATGAGCTGAACAAACACTCACACATAAATATGAGGGCACGCGTGTGCACATGTGACAGAGGACACACACATACATGTACACAGACACATGTATGTACATCCCCTCACACTCACACACACACTCTCTCTCACACAGTTACACTCACACACACACACACACACACACACACACACACACCTGCTTATGTGTGTGAACACGTGTGCAAAAATGTGAGCCCATACAGTTCTTCATTAACGACACTTGCTAGAAGATATAAACCAAACTAATGATAATATTACTCCTGAGGAATACAGACAATCACATCCACATCTACATACACAAACACACACAG
>CM059273.1:9863487-9885987 GCA_030347295.1 Setipinna tenuifilis | reverse complement strand
CAGACAGCTAGTGCGACCATGTTAATGGAAAGCTGACATGTTTAGGCCTTTAGGACAGTACCAGGGTACTGAGAAGGGTGGTAGGTGTGTGTGTGTGTGTGTGTTTGGTGTGTAGCATTAGGAGTACGGTGGTAGGTGTGTGTGTGTGTGTGTGTGTATGTGTGTTTGGTGTGGCAGTAGGAGTGGGGTGGTAGGTGTGTGTGTTCTATGTGGCATGAGGAGTGGGGTGGTAGGTGTATGTGTGTGTGTGGGAGAGAGGGAGGGGTGTGTTCTGTGTGTGGGCATAAGGAGCGGGGTAGGTGTGTGTGTGTGTGTAGGGGTGTTTGGTTTGGCACGAGGACTAGGGTGCTAGATGTGTGTGTGTGTGTGTGTGTGTGTTTTGGGGGGGTTGGGGGGCGGGTGGTTGTTGGGTGGAGGCCATTGTGCGTTATCAGGGGCTACACCCAGAGGAAATCCCCTGCAGAGATGAGACAGGTTACTGGGCATGACCAGCCTAGCACAGCCCAGCATGGTGCAGTTCCACAGCTGGCAAGATACACATCAGCCAAACACACACACACATACACACACACACTCCTACAGGGATGCTCTTTCGTGTGCTATTAGGTGGTGTGTGTGTGTGTGTGTGTGTTGTACAGGGAAATAGAGATAAAAGAAGATGCAAGGTAGCTGATCTTGTTGTGGAGATGAAAACTAAGCGTGGCAATGGCAACACAAAGGATTATGGTAATTGCATGTTTTTGTGTTGCTACCATGTGTATTTGTGTGTCTATTTGTGTGCATGTGTGTGTGTGTGTTGGTGTGTAAGCCTTTGTTTGTTTCTCTCCTCAAGTGTGTGTGTAAACATTTGTTTTTTTCTCTTCACAAATGTGTGTGTGTGTGTATGTGTGTGTGTGTGTGTGTGTGTGTGTGTGTGTGTGTGTGTGTGTGTGTGTGTGTGTGTGTGTGTGTGAATGAGTGCTCTCTCAGGTATAGCAATGGAATTTGCTCTTGCTATCTTTTATCTGCTTTGCTAGGAAGCAGAACAAACAGAGAGTCCCTTTGAAATCTGCTCAAGCATGTTTGTTTGTGTCGAGCACTCGCGTGCTTGTGGGATTACACCGTCTCTTCTCTCTCTTTCTCTCTCTCTCTCTTTCTCTCTCTCTCTCTCTCTCTCTCTCTCTCTCTCTCTGTCTTTCTTCTCTTTTATTTTTTCTCCTCTTCTTCACCCAAAAGTCCCACAGAGAGAGATTCTCTCAGGGGTACTGCCATAGTTTCTCCTGCATCAGCGAACGTGTGTGTGTGTGTGTGTGTGTGTGTGTGTGTGTCTGTGTTTGTGTGAATGTGTGTTTGTATGTATCTGTGAGTTTGTCTGTGTATATGTCTTGGTGTGTGTGTGTGTGTGTGTGTGTGTGTGTGTGTGTGTGTAAGGACTCTTAACCGTTCCCTGTTGGAGGAGGAGAGCGCATCAAATCTCCCACTTAGCCTGTTGGCGAGGACTCTGAGGAGCACGTCTCTGAGAGGAAACAGAAACACACAGATTATCGGCGAACAATACACACCTTGGGCCCCATTGTCCTCCGCGGTGCTGTGGTGCTCCACACAAAGACTACTAGCCGCTTTTATCTCCATCAAGCTGGGCCACTTTCAGCGCTGTATTGTGCCCCTCTGGTGCAACACAATGTCCTCAAAGGCACACGTGTGTGTGTGTGTGTGTGTGTATGTGTGTGTACATGTGTATGTGTTGGAGAGCGTATGTGTGTTTGTAAATGTATTTGCATGGGTATGTATGTGTATGTGTGTCTGTCTGTAAATGTTTCTGCAAATGTGTGTGTGTGTGTATGTGTGTGTGTGGGTGTATGTGTGTGTGTGCCTGTGTATGTGTGTGTGTGCATGTGTGTATTCTTTACACAGTGAATGGTGAAAGTCTATTGTGCCCTTCCTAGGAGGTGTGTTCTCTGAAGCCTCATTGTTTCTGCTCTGCTACTGAACACCTTTGACCTTTGACCTCTGCTACTGAAGACCTTTGACAGCATTAGCGCCCACTTGTGGCGTAACTGTCCTGCAAGGAGCGCCTAAGAACATGGCGTGGTGTGTTCAAACAGGGCACACTTTTGTTAAAACTCCAAATACCACATGACATAAGAGGAGAAGCGCAAATACAGTTGTGCTCATAAGTTTACATCCCCTGGCATAATGGATGATTTCTTAACCATTTTTCAGAGGGTCATTTGGGTAGTTTCTGTTGTCATTATGATTTAAATAAAGTAAACACAGGTGTTTCACAATAAATGGCTTGAGCCAACACTAACCATCATTCATATTCTCTGAAAAATGGTTAGGAAATAATCAATTCTGCCATTCTCAATTATGAGCTGTACTGTACTGTATCACTTTTTCTGTGGCATGCATATGCAAACCTGGGAGTGTCCATTGGAATGTGAGCATTAAGCGTAAATTATGGGAGGAAAGGCATTAAAAGTGGCTAATCATTTATTCCCCTCGTATGTACGAAACCTGTCGATGACCGCGCACATGTAAATTGCGGTGAGAATTCTCCGCCTCATGACAGCAGGTATAAACCAGGATGCGCAAATTCACTTGCTTTTGGAAACGTGTGAAAACATGCCAGTGAAAACGTATCTGCCGCACATTGGATTCAGTTGGATTGGATTTTTATCAGTTTCATCCACTTTTCTTTTCGGTTGGGAAGGAAGGGAGGGGGGGAGGACTGAGAGAAGGCACTGAGCTGTGAGCCATTCTGTCTGTGTTGCCTCACACATCACAGGAGCGAGTGACGGATAAGATGGGCCCAAATCTGACGATGTCCTTGCTTAAAAAACAAACAAGAAAATAGCTAAACGTAAATGAAGGCAAAATTGGCCAGCTTGCACAAACATTCTTTCTCTCTCTCATTCTCTCTCTCTCTCCCTCTCTGTCTCTCTGTCTCTCCCTCTCAGTCCCCCCTCTCTCATTCTCGCTCTCTCTCTTTCTCTTTCTCTCCCTCTCTCTCCCTCTCTCTCCATCTCCTCTCTCCCTCTCTATCTATCCATCTCTTTCTCCAGTGCCCCATGCACCCTGTGGGTTCACACTGCCACAAAGGAGCCGCTAATTGCTTTTAAATGGGTGCCCATAAAGCAGGCCGTACACGCCGGGCCAATTAGCATTGACCTGGGAGCGTGTGTGTGTGTGTGTGTGTGTGTGTGTGTGTGTGTGTGTGTGTGTGTGTGTGTATGAGGATGCGGTCAGTGTCAAACTGGGAGTGTGTGTGTGTGTGCGTTTTGATGTTGTGGGTGTTGACTTTGTAGTGTGTGTGTTTGTGTACATGCTATGGATGTTGAGTTAGGAGTGGGTGTGCATTAGTGTGTGTGTGTGTGTGTATGAGGATGCGGTCAGTGTCAAACTGGGAGTGTGTGTGTGTGTGCGTTTTGATGTTGTGGGTGTTGACTTTGTAGTGTGTGTGTTTGTGTACATGCTATGGATGTTGAGTTAGGAGTGTGTGTGCGTGGGTGTGCATTAGTGTGTGTGTTTGTGTGTGTGTGTGTGTGTGTGTGTGTGTGTGTATGTGTGTGTGTGTGTGTGTGTGTGTGTGTGTGTGTGTGTGTGTGTGTGTGTGTGTGTGTGTCATGCTGCTGGGGGGTGATGTGTTTTCCGTCCCTTGCCTTTTGTAGGGTAATGAGCCGGGTCTAATAAGTGGCCTAACGACCCGACAGGTCCGATCCGTTAGCCTGAGTCAATCTCTGGTGTCATGTGTGTGTAACAACAACCTCAACCCGAGACCTGGAGTGTGTGTGTGTGTGTGCGTGTTTGCTCAGGGGCATGCAAGATAAGTGACTAGCCACTGGAAGCTCCCTTTGTAGTGGGAATGTGTGTGTGTGTGGGTGGGTGTGTTTGGGAGTGGTTGGCTGGCCCTTTAATCTTCATTTAGGTGCAGCAGAGGTAGGCTGGCATGCATCAGTGGTCATATTAGAGAGAAAAGACACAGACACACACACACACACACACACACACACACACACACACACACACACACACACACACACACTCGTGCGAGACCTCCCACACTTGCATGGAATGAGATCCACCCATTGAAATGTGCGTGTGTGTATGTGTGTGTGTGTGTGTGTGTGTGTGTGTGTGTGTAGGTATGGTGTATGTGTGTGTGTGTGTGTAGGTATGGTGTATGATTAAATGCATGTCCCAGTGTTTATTATCATTCCCTATGTGTAATGAGTCATAGCAGCCCATAGTCATAGTGGCTCATTAGTGGGATGATGGCAGGGAGACAAATGGAGGTTTCTCTGTGACACACAGCTTATGTCAGCGGATACATATTTAATGACCCCCAGGCCCCCAGTGGCACCCCCTTTCTGCCTCTCACGACACGCCCATCTCCCCTTAAACACACCCCACCCCTCTTAGACACACCCCACACCACCCTAAACATGCCCCACACCACACTAAACTAGCACCTCCCCCTTACACACACCCCATCTCCCCTTAAACACATCCCACCCCACCCTAAACATGTCCCACACCCCACTAAACTAGCACCTCCCCCTTACACACACCCCACCCCACACCAAACATGCCCCACTCCACACTAGATCGCCCATTAAGTATGTCTGTGAAGATTGTCATTCATCCAGGTCATGGTGGTCACTTTTAAGTATTAAGCAGCTGGATTTTTGGAGTTTGAAGATGTTTTGGAGTTTGAAGATGTTTCACCTTTCATCCAAAAGGCTTCTTCAGCTGAGGAACCAGGAGCTATATCTCTGGACCACTAGAGCTGGATCTGTAGACCACACCCCTCATCCCCTCTAACGTACGTCAAGGTGTGAATTGGAGTGAGTCATTATGGTCACCCCCCCCCCCCCAAACACACCTACATCGCCCACTAAACATGCCCCTCCCACCTTAATCATTGTGTATGATTTTTAGGTTAAAATATCAATAAGACTAAGTAAAATAACTGCAGTTATGTAACAGAATTTCTGACTGTGTATTGGGCTTTGTGGCGGTAGCTAAAAACACAGTGGCCGACAACCTTGGCAACTTTTCGTGTCGTGATAATGTACTGAGATTTGGCTGGTCATTGTGTCCTTCACTAGCACCACTGTAGCGAAGGGGAGGAGAAGTCACCCCACCTGGCTTCGAACTTGGGTCTCCGGGGTACTGAATGTGTGCTTTGACCGTGATACCAAAGAGCCAGGCTTATTGGTATGGCAGTCAGAGCACACCCACAACCCTAGTGATGGTCACTCCATCTCAACCACAAAGTGGCAGAAACTGGGGCTATTTTAACCTAAAAATCATAATACACATAGGTCCTTTAAACACATCCTTATCTCCGCCAGGAAAAAAGTTCCTGTCAAAACAGAGCAGTGATGATTGGATTGCAAACCAGAGCTTTGTATTGGGAGGCTTCTCCATATCATAGCAGACTTTGTGTGTTGCTGACATAAACTGAGGTGGTTAATTTCACACCTACCCCCCAACCCCACCTCCATCCTTATACTAGCATAGACACACACACACACACACACACACACACACACACACACACACACACACACACACACCCCAACCCCAACCCCTCATCCTGACACACACACACACACACACACACACACACACCCCAACCCCTCATCCTGACACACACACACACACACACACACACACACACACACACACACACACACACACACACACACACACCAACCCTTCATCCTGACACTAGCTGTCAGTGGCTTCTTTAGCTGAAAGGCACACGCTAATTGCGAACGAAAAGAACCAACACTGAGGTGACTTGGCTGTGTGCAAACACACTTTCTTTACAAACCCCCCCTGGGTAAGCCAAACCACCAGAGACACACTAACAGCTCCAACAAAAGTTCCGTCGTTAACTAGACCGTTCTAATAAAACAACATAAAAACTGCAATAAAAATATGTCTGTCAAGACAAAAAAAAAGAAAGCCCATTTCTCTCTTGTAATGAAAGATAATATTTATGGTTGTTTCTTTTTTTGTGCCAACATTAAAGAGCAATCTGTCGGCAGTTTTGGCCTTCTTAATTTGGGGGAATGAGATGTTGAAGGGCGGGTAATGGGCCTCTGGAGGCCATGCTTTATGGGAGGAGAGGAGGAGAGGAGAAGAGAGGAGAGGAGAGGGGAGGAGGAAAGGAGAGGAGAGGAGGGGGGGAGGAGAGGAGGGGAGGAGAGAGGAGAAGAGAGGGGAAGACTGTAATTACTTGCCGTCACTGGCCTCCTATCAAAAGCACATTAAGCAACTTCAAACGCCTCGCTCAGGAGCACAAACACCAGGCACTGAGATAAGCACCGCTAGGGGGAAAAGGCTGTGGATGTGCCATGCCCCACCTCTTTTACACACACACACACACACACACACACACACACACACCAAGACACTAATACACACACACACATATACTAAGACACACTAATACACATACACCGAGACACACTTAGACACACACAAATACACATACTCACACACACACACAAACACACACACACACACACACTATCACTGGTCTTATGCGACCAAACATCTTTGAGTTGAGAGAAAACATGCACAAACAACAGCAACAAACAACCTAACAACAACACCTGCTTTTCAGCACGTTGCGTGGCTTGCTGTAAGCTGTTTACTTTGCAGTGTTGTGACACTCATTGCCCGTCTCTCTCCTCTCCAGCTCACCTCTCTGTGTCCTTGCCTGCCTTATCCCTACCCAAGGCTGAGGCCTGGGTGTGGTTGTCTCCATTGCACCAACCCTGTTAAAGGTCTCTACTTCCCCCATACCTGCAGTGCCCCCCCCCCCCCTCCCCCATCCCCAAATAAGATCTATTCCTTCACCACATCCAGCCCCCCATCCCCGATCAAGATCTCTACCTCCTCCACATAGTGCATCCAGCCCCCTAACCCCAAACAAGCTCTCTACCTCCTTCTCATCCATCCCCCCACCCCCAAACAAGCTTTCCACCACATAGTGCATATATCCTCCCATCTCTAAACAAGCTCTCTACCTCCACCACACAGTGCATACACACCCCCATCCCCAAACAAGCGCTATTCCTTCACCACATCCAGCCCCATCCCCTATACCTCCAGTGCATCCATCCCCCATCCCGATCAAACTCTCCACCTTCCCACCAAACAAGCTATCTACCTCAACCACACAATGCATCCAGCCCCCCATCCCCGATCAAGATCTCTACCTCCCCCATACCTCCACTGCATCCACTCCCATCCCCAAACAAGCTCTCTACTTCCACCATACCTTCACTGCATTCACCCCCCGCCCCCCAAACAAGAGCTCTACCTCATCCTCATCCACCCCCCCCCTTTTCCAAACCAGCTCTCCACCTCCACCACACAATGCATCCAGCCACCAACCAAATTCAAACTCTCCACCTCCCCCATACCTCCACTGCATCCACCCCACCATCCCCAAACAAGCTCTCTACTTCCCCCATACCTGCAGAGCATCCACCCCTTCCCCTTCCTCAAACAAGCTCTTTTCATTCACCACATCCAGCCCCCCTCCCCTATACCTCCAGTGCATCTATCCCCCTTCATCCCCAAACAAGCTCTCCACCCCCCGCCCCTTTTATCCTCAAACAAGCTCTCCACCTTCCCCACAGTGCATCCAGCCACCAACCACATTCAGACTCTCTAATTCCCCCATACCTCTAGTAGTGCATCCCAGCATCCCAATGTGGCTTTGGGGTGATGCTTTGCCGCACATGATTGGGCACTGGTTTAGCCTGTTAACATTTCTAAAGCTCTAGCACAATCCAGCTGGAGGAGGAGTAGGAGAGGAGAGCAGCCAGAGAAATGGATCTTGGATTATGCTGGACATTAAATAAAACACAAACTTTGAAGAATGAAGGAGTCGTGCAAGCCCTTAAAATCCATATCCGTCCATTCAGTCTCGTCCATTAAAAAACCACTGCTTTTTTGCCTCATCGATCGGGGCCTCCACATGGCCTGCTGCCGTCAGGGGGCTGATGTTACATTTATTTGGGCTCCGTGTTCATTAGCAGGCGAGTATTTCAACCACTCATCTGTACTCTTCAGAGGGCTAATCGATAGCAAGATGCTATAGCGTTCGGCAGGCACGCAGACGCCCGACGATCAATACCTGCACCGATAAAGAGGCATTTGTCAGTTTCCTTTCAACAACAGATTGCATCAGGGGAGTGGGTGGTGGTGGCGTTTACGGAAGGGAAAAAAATGATCATGAAGTCGAATGAGAAGTTGAAAGGGAATCTATTTGGGATGGGGACTGAAGGAGTGCTGGTAGGCCTTGCCTCTCTCACACACACACACACACCCACACACACACAAAGATGGCAGCTCAAAGAGAGATCTACGGTAAACAGCCATCTTGAAGCATGACATTGTCAGACATTTTAGTTAACACCAGGAGAACAATAATAATAATCTTTATTTAATAACAACAACAACAACAATAAGAATCTTTATTTGGACGGCACATTTCATGTAAAGGATGTAGCTGGCCTATCTCTCAGATATAACCTATGTCAAGTCAAAGCAGGTTATTTACAGAGTAAATCTGAAAAACCAGCAACCCATTGGATGAGCTCCGTGCTCTGGAAGGATGGTGGGAATGGGTTGGATCACTGCAGTATTCCGGACCGCCATCCCATCCCAAAGCTTTAAACATGAATGCGCACATTTTCAAAGGCACTCTAAAGTTCACCACCAGTGCAATGCAGAGGAACTGGTCTGGGTTCATGACATGAATGATATGGCTGCACTCTACAAGCAGAGGATTTTTATAGATTTGACTGACTTCAAAATATAGTGAGTAGCCCAACTGCTTCAGAGATATAGTATATGCAGATGTTCTCTGTACTTCAAAATGTAGTGCATGGACTACATGGACGCTTCAGAGATATAATGTTTGCAGATGTTCCCTGTACTTCAAAACATAGTGCATAGACTTAACCTGGTTCAGTAATAAAGAGAGTAGATTTTCTCTGAAATATAGTGGCCAGACTGTATAGTGCATGCATAGTGCATGCATACACTCCACACATACACACAACTCTTGGACTTAGTGTGTGGAATATAGTGTGTAGCCCGTAGTGCGAAGAATAACTGACTCTGATCTATGGTGTGTTGCAACAGTCCAGGCGAGAAGAAATAAAAGCACGGGTTACTGCCTTGAAATATTTAAAAGGAACCATGTGCTTGACCTCGCTAGCAGTGTTTCATAACTGTTTACACACACTTTGAGGATCTAAAGCCTCGACACACACAGTTGCCCAAAAAGCTGCACACACACACAACGCAAAACACCACAAACCTTTCTGGAAGTGAAACACTGCACAGCACACTGCACAGAGAGCCCAGTGATACTTTCTCGACATCAAAGTCTGGCAAACAGAAATGTTTATGCGGTTGGCTTTGTCAGTCGGTAACTAGACAAATCTAAAACACTCCTGTCTTTGTTATGCTGATGTCGTTACGACGCTGCGGAGCTCTTCCCAAACGCGCAGTCGGCCCACACCGCTTTCCCCGTGATGGAACCCAGCAGTCGCTCGGAGGGGAACAATATTGCAGTCAAACAGACACCGTGCTTGAGATTGCAGATTTTTTCTAAATTGCCTACCCACAGAAGCCCACACACATACACACACACACGCACGCACGCTCACACATTTACTCAGCCTCTCTCTCTATCGCTCTCTTTCTCTCTCTCTCTCTCTTTCTCTTATTACATCCATCTTTAACACCTTCTCTTATTTCCTTTTTGTTGTTTCTTTCTGTCTCTTTTTAACCTCCCTACCTTCCTCTTCATTCCCCATGCAGCCTTGCTCTCTTCCTCCCATATTCTCTCTCTCTGCCTTCATTCCTTCTCTCTGTATCTCTTCATCCCTCTCTCTGCCTCCCCCTCTTTTTCTCTATCCTCCAGTCATCCCTCTTTCTGTATTCCTGGATTTTACAAACTGGGTGTGGTTGCCCTTCCCCTCCCCTCACTTTTTCTCCCTCACTCTTCCCCTCCATCTGTCTTTACTTCTCCCCATCTCCTCCCTCTCTCTCTCTCTCCCCTCTTTCTTTCTCTCCCTGTTTCTCTCCCTCTTTACCTCCCTCTTTCTCCTCTCTCTCCCTCTCTCTCTTCCTCTCCCTCTTTCTCCCTCTCTCTTTCTCTCCCTCTCTCTTTCTTTCCCTCTCTCTCTTCCTCTCTCTCCCCCTCTCTCTCTCTCTCTCCCCCTCCTCCTCTCTCTCCTCTCCCCTCTCTCCCCCGCTCTCTCTCTCTCCCCTCTCCCCCCCCCCCTCTCTCTCTCTCCTCTCCCCTCTCTCCCCCTCTCTGGGTAATAAGGGGGATTGGGTGTGGTTCCGCTTCACTTCTCTTATTTTATATTAGTGTGAGATGGGAGGCTGCTCGTATGGACTTTGAATCAGTGATGTGTCTATCTATAACACACATGTACACACACACACACATGTGGGCGCCGCACACACTTTCACACAAACACACATACACACACACATGCACACACTCACACGAGTCAGGTCAATAAGAGTGGATCCTAGCTCCTGCATTCAAGGAGAAGAGGATAAAACTGTCCCTTTCAAGGTCTTGGTTAAATGTAAACTATGCATATGTGTGTGTGTGTGTATGTTTGTGTATGTTTGTGGGTGTGTGTGTTTGTGTGTGTGTATATCTGTGTGTGTGTGTGTGTGTGTGTGTGTGTGTGTGTGTGTGTGTTTGTATTCTGGCCTGGTTCTTCACTGTGTAGGGATGAAACGGATGCCATTTAATCGAGTGGAGACTGAGAGACGCAAGTTTTCTCCTTGCTATTCTCCTCGCCCTATCACACCTCCTCTGAACCCATCACCATAATAATTTAACACCCTCCATGTTTATTTCGGAGCGTCTCCATCTCCTCACTCCTAACCGTGTTATTCCCCAACTAAGCCCCCGCAATCACAGATTATCCAAGCCTTGCTCTAGATTACATCTCCTAAGATTTTTAAATACTTTCATTCCAGCAAAACCTCATGTGCAGTTCCCATCAGTGTTTGTAGACAAAAGGCGTCTAGTGCACCACTGGTGTATCCAGCTCTTGTTATTTACCGCATGGTATTGCATTACTGGCATTTAGCTTTCAACCTCACACACACACACATCTGCAGAGAAAAGGTCTCCTTCTCAGAAGAGGAGAAATCATAATAATCAGAATATGAGACATACACACACACACACACACACACAGATGTATGCACACGATTACAGGGAAAGAGAAAGAGACAGAGAGAGGCAACACCAATTAGAGGGCACACACACTTACACACACACACACATATTTGAAAAGAAAGCTCTATCAAAATGAACTACGCACAAATCATAATAATCAGAATGTGCCACACACACATCCACAACAGTGTACACACACACACACACACACACACACACATCTGAAAAAAAAACTCTTAAAATGAGCTATGCACAAATCTTAATGTGAATATGACATTTAGCTGCTTGCCAAAGCAGCAAATGAAGTCGAGGCCTTTAATCAGCCTCTCTGATTAGCACAATAAAATCTGTAATATCCTTCTCATGAATATCTGTGCTCTCTCTGTCGCCCTCGATTTTCTACTTCTCTTTCTCTCTCTCTTTCTCTCCCTCTCCCTCACTTTCTCTCTCTCTCCCCCCTCGATTTTTCTACCTCTGTCGCTCTCTCTTTCTTTCTCTCTCTCTCCCTCGCTTTATCTCTCCCTCTCTTCCCCTCTCTGTCTCTTCCTCTCCCCAACTCAATTTTCTACCTCTCTCTCATGCGCTCTCTCTTTCGCTCTCTGTCTCTTTCTCTCTCTCTCTCTCCCCTCACTTTCTCTCCCTCCTTCTCTCGGCACGGATGCGTCACAGTTCATTAGGTCGCTCCCGCTAATCTCGGGGAAAGTGGCAAACATGTGCGCTCATATTCTGTCTGCGGAGGAGATGAACTCATCGTTGCTGCGGCGTGCCCTCATAATTAGCTGTTTCCAGCCGGGGCGGCTTTATCAGGGTTTCCCCCATCATGCACTCTTAATTTACTCCAAAATACTCAGGCGAGATAAACAAGGGGTATCTTATCAGAACAGCGAAAACATTCCCAAACACCAATCAGTGGCACCAGAGATTCTGGAGACACGGCGGGCCACCTAAATCCCCCCTGATGACACCTCCTGGAGGAGCCGTAAACGTCCATTATCCCCTGGCCCGGCGCTGGCTGATAACACGTCTCGTCTCGGGCACAATCATCAGCGAAACAGGAAACGGCGCTCCCCCGGCTTAGTTCACCTGTCTGCAGACTCAAGAGGAGGACAGAGGCTCAGAGGCCCTGCTGATGAACTTTTAGTGTGTAGGGAACTGACAGTCCGGATGGGTGTTTACAAACTTGTGGTTTATTTTCGGTGGAGAAGGAAGCAGGGAGCGGTAGCCATTTAGTGTCGGAGTGCAGAGACGGAGCCATTTAACGTGGCTTTCAGCCAATCAGAGCGCAGAGACGGAGCCATTTAGTGTGGCTTTCAGCCAATCAGAGCGCAGAAATGGAGCCATGTAGCGTGGCTTTTAGCCAATCAGAGCGCAGAAATGGAGCCATGTAGCGTGGCTTTTAGCCAATCAGCGCGTAGAGATGGAGCCATTTGTAGCGTGGCTGTCAGCCAATCAGAGCGCAGAGATGAAGCCATTTAGTGTGGCTTTCAGCCAATCAGAGCACAGAGATGGAGCCATTTAGTGTGGCTTTCAGCCCAGCAAGGAGCAGAGACGAAGCTCTAATCAGCAGGGTGTGCTGGGTAGCCACAGCAGACAGATATAATAGCATTACTTGACAAATGTGGCGGATTTTAAAAATATAACTCTTTTCTGCAGAGAGAGCTGGAAAATGCAAACCTTTCCATTTCCCTTTGCCAGTGTGTCTCTGTGTGTTTGTATCTGTGTGTGTTTGGGTGTGCGTGTTTGTGTGTGTGGGAAGTTAGTGGGATCTTTACTAGTGACAAGTGACAAATGCACCCTCGGAAAAGTGGCCCCACCAGGCATGTTTGTGTGTGTGTGTGTGTGAGTGTGTGTGTGTCTGTGTGTGTGTACACGTACAGTTAGAGCAAAACTCTTCTACTGCCCTGAGCGTCGCATCTGAGAATATATCTGTCAGCAGCACTTGAAGCCGTTTGATGTCAAAACTATTTTTTGAAGGGGTTAAAAGAAAAAAGGAGGAGGTTTTGGGAGAAAAGCTCAATTACGGGCAAATCCAGGAGAGTCTTGAGGCTCTGATCCCCTCCGTAATCCCATAATTTCCCCAGATCAACTATCTGTCATGTAAAACAGCGCACATGATGGAATGGCTACAGACACACACACACACACACACACACAGATATGCGCGTGATGGGGGCCACTTAACGCTGTCAGGTCCTTCATGGAAGTTCCCTTGATACTCGAGTCATCCTACGGCTCAGGGAATTCTGGGATAGCAGAGGATCTCCTGTGAGGGGTATTAATTACGACAATCAAAGGCCAAGATGGCACAAGAAGAAAGTGGGCTTACACCTCGAGAGTGACGTCCAATTCAAAAGGATAAGCTTGGAATGTAATAATGGGCCAAAAAGCCAAAGATTTGCCCATTAACATTGTAACAGAAGACAGATTCTTTATTTTCTGATGAATTTCGTTAAAAGCTAAAAGCTCTGTATTTCTTATACTCCTGCCCATGAATTATTAACATTTTTAGCACCACTGTCAACTAGTAAAAAACTACAGCCTGGGGAAACCCTGTATTTATGTCTGTAGACTTTTTCCAGATATCTCTTTGTGTGGACCTGTGTGTTTGAGAATGCAGGTCCGGCGCCTAAAGATGACCTCATGATGTGTAGTGTAGGCGTGATGCAGGCTATTGGACTATTCCCAGAATGCCCTCTGATTTAAACGCTGTGTGTACGCGTTCCTGCTCCGTCAAACGCTTATTTACAATCACATTAAGGCGCCCGCAGAGGATAAGAGGACAATAAATCCTCACACGTACACACACACCGAACTCACACACACACACACACCGAACTCACACACACAAACTCTCTCTCAGCACAACATATTGGGTCATAAAACCTTAAGCTTCTCTCCACTTGCAATGCAAACACAATGAAGTTTCCATTTTTTCTTTAATAACTAAATCAATGGTGTTTTTTATTTTATTTTCCCGGGCCAAGTCTTTCTTGCTGAGGCAGCATATCCTTTGGGGCGCGGGGGGGTGAGGTGGGGTCTGTGGGGGGAGAGTGTGGGGGGGTGAGATGAGATGAGAAGCTGACACCATGGCAAAGGGAAGGCCCCCGCGTTGGGTTTGCTACTATTTATTTATTTACTTTGAGCGAGTAAATAAGCTTATCGATTCCACTTGCCGCTTAAACGTATGGCTACACCGTTGCGTGCGGGAAGCCTCGGTGATGAATGGACGTGTTTGACAAGGTCATAAAAGCTGCCATTGATTGGCCGGCCCTGGATCTGCTATCTCCGGCCCTGAGCTAATGGCCTCATTCCAGTGCTGCCACAGGACGTCACGCCCTCAGAAAAAAAAAAGAACCGGCCCAAAAGACCACCCCAAAAAAAAAAAAAACACAAACGTGCTGTTACCATAGCGACACCCCCCAAACACAGTCAACATTCCGCTGTAGCCATGGCAACACGGAGCCAGAAGAGCTTGCAGGTTTTTTTTTCTTTCTTTTTTTTAACAACTAGACACACCCAGGGTAACAGTGGACGGTGGACAGTGTGTTACCTACATACATGTGTGTGTGTGTTTGTGTGTCTTTGTGTGTATGTGTGTGTGTGTGTGTGTGTGTGTGTGATTGTGTGTGGTTGTGGTTGTGTGTGGTTGTGTGCGTCTATGGCTAATGACAGGGAAGGTTCATGATAAGCAATCCATCACCATGCTGCCACAGGTCTATAAGTGTGTGTAAACGTAAGAAGAGTGTGTGTGTGTGTGTGTGTAGAGAGAGAGAGAGGGAGGCTTTAAAAAAGAGAAAAAAGAAAGAGATCCTTGTTTTGGCAGTGGCTGGGGAAACCTCCTGTAAAAAACAGAGAAGAGAAAAGTGGTAGAAAAACCCCTGCAGACACACGCCTCTGTTCAAGCACACACACACACACACACATACACACTTACGCACACACATGCATGCATGCAAATAAAACAACCCACACAGACACACACACACACACACACAAACATGCATGCAAATAAAACACCCCCCCACACACACACACACAGACACACACAGCATGCAAAAAAAACAACCCACCCACAACTCTCTCTCTCGCGCACACACACACACACAAACACACACACATGCACACACACAAAATGAGGCATTGTATGCTTATTTAAATTCCATGACAGAATCAGTTCCAACCAAGATAGCCAGAAGCCATCAAGTACAAGCTGCGTAACGTGGTTATAGCACCCATAATAAGGCCTTTATAACACGGGCTCCTTGCTGTGTTTACGACGCCTCTGTTGCTACCTGAGAGAGCGGCTCTCAGCATCACGAGCAGAGCGGAGAGAGGCAGGGAGCGGACCACTGCAGAGAGCTGGCACCAGGGTTAATATCCACTCCAGGGAACCAGATCAGACCACACACACACACACACACACACACACACATACATAGACACATACAGATGTATGCACACAATTAGAGGGAAAGAGGGAAAGAGAGAGAGAGGGAAAGAGAGAGAGACAGAGGGAAAGAGAGAGAGAGGGAAAGAGAGAGAGAGGGAAAGAGAGAAAGAGGGAAAGAGAGAGAGAGAGGGAAAGAGAGAGAGAGACAGAGGCAGAAAGAGGCAACACCAATTAGAGGGTGCAGTGGAACATGGAATCTACATAAATCAGACATCATAAAAACAAACAAAACAACACTCACTTATACAGCCACTTACATACTTGGACCCAAACAAAACACAGACACACACACACACACACACACACACACACATATATATATATACACACAACCCTGAGGTAGAGTATGTGTATTATCACAGGACTGTCAGAGAGCCAAAGATTTGAAGACGCAGTAAATTTCTGTGTGTGTGTGTGTGTGTGTGTGTGTTTGAAAGAGCGAGAGAGAGCTTTTATTACATGTATTTTACATACTGCATATCATTTTGAATTTGCAAGATGCTCATTTTGAGTTATTTATTGTATCTGTGCATAAGATTGGTCCCAGTCCAAGACTTCATGCGTGGATGCATTTTGCATGTATTGCATACAAATACGCACATTACACACACACATACACACACACACACACACACACACATACACATGCACATATGCACACACACACTTAAATGCGTACAAAAACACTGCAAGTACACTTACCCATACACACACACACAGGTTATACAGACACTCACACACACATGCCAGGGGTGGAAATTAACTTTATAAAATGTAAACTTTTACCAACCACTGACAAATAAATGGTGAAATTCAGCAGTCACTCAACAGCAAATTGTTAGTTTGTGTCCAAAATCTACCAGCCACTTTCATATTTTACCAGCATGTGGCTGGAGCCAATTTCCATCCCTGACGCACGCACACACACAAGCACACATGCATATATACACACACACACACACTCACTCACTCACTCTTGTGCACACACGCACACACACACGCACACATACACACACACACACATGCACATGCACACAAACACACACACGCACACATACACACACACACACACACACACACCTGAAACATAGATGAGAGCTGGCCAGCCAAAGGGCCCCCACAGACAGGCCTGAATGGTGCTCTGTGTGGCTGCGCTGTGACGGACTGCTGATTACAGCAGCGCTACACCTCGTGCCCAACGCCTAAAACCCCGCTACATGATCACCACACACACACGCACACACACACACAGGGACACAAGAAGAATTTCAGTCTTACCCCAGCGCTACACCTCACACCAAAAGCCCACACACCAGCTACATAATCAGCAGCTCTAGAATTACCAGCTTCCTATTAGAGAGGGCAACACATAGAAACAGGAAAGAGAAAACCAGGAAGTTAGGACAAATGGCCATCACTGTAAGCTACATAACATGCAGGCAAAGATTCCTTAGGAAAGGTAAAAATAAATAGAGAGAGAGAGAGACAGAGAAAGAGAGCCAGAGAGAGAGACATACAGAGACAGAGAAAGAAAAAAGAGACAGAGACAGGGAAAGAGAGAGAGACAGACAGAGAAAGAGAGAGCCCTATTGTGAGTTTGAGTAGCTGATAGCTGCATCAAACTGACACACACACACACACACACACACACACACACACAGGGGCACAAAAAGAATTTCAGTCTTTTGACTGACAATAAAGTAGATCATCATCACACACACATACACACGCACACACATAGTCACACACACACACACACACACACACACACAACCCAAGGCCCTTCTGACATGACCGAGGAGGTGCTGGCTCAACTGCTGTAAAATCCATGGTACATATCAATATGGTGTCAATGCTGTCTCCCAATACATGCCAGTGAGCACCATTGACCTGACAGTCCACAGATACATCACTCAGTGCAGGCTATTTTACTTGGTGGAGTCTCTCAAACAATCAAATGTGTGGAAAAGATACTGCATATTAAATAACGTGACATTAAGTGTGGTATTAGGGAAACTGTTACCCAGAAACTGGAGATGGTAACCAGATACAGAATTGAAAAAAAAAAAAAAACGGTCAAGAATGAAACAATGGAAATATCACTCGATTAGATTTAACAGATGCAGTAGTGGACTTTCTAAAATAAATACCACAATTTTAATGGGCCTCTTAAACAGAACCAGATTTAAAATTGGACCTCGGGGAAAAAAACGGATCCAAACAGCCACTCTCTCTAAAAGGGAACCACATTTTCAATTGGACCCTTTCACAAATAGGGACCAGGTATCACGAGCTAAATTCCCAAAACACAGAACCGGATTCAGAAGTGGACCTCTTCAAACCAGAACCAGCTGTAACCCTCTGCCGTCCCACTGGGGTGTGTGAGATCCGGTCCAATCAGAACCTGCGGTCAGCGTCGCCAGGGGTTAGGGGACCAATCAGAACCTGGGGCCAGGGGTTAGGGGACCAATAGCGGAAGTGGACCTCCGTGGAGCTTTACAGCAATCTCAAAGCTGAGAAATAATACACCCACCTACTCACACATATGCAAACACTCAATCACAACACTCTCACGCACACTCTCACACACACAAGCATACACATATCCACATTCACACCTACCCACACACCTGCAAATAATCACAGACACACACACACACAAACACACACACATACACACACACACACATACTCAGGCACTAACATCAGTAAAGTATGAACCAGAAGGTTTAGATGTATGACACTCAACACCCATATAGCTGTAATAATTAATGTTCCAAAAGTCCCCGAATGTGTGTGTGTGTGTGTGTGTGTGTGTGTGTGTGTGTGTGTGTGTGTGTGTGTGTGTGTGTGTGTGTGTGTGTGTGTGTGTGTTCAGACATTAAAACCCCTTTGATCTGCTGTTGTCTGAACAATGATTCCTGAAGAGGCAAAGCAAACACGCCACCCTATTAGCAAACATCACGCTTGGTATGCAGAAACATTATTAAAGATATTATGCTCCACCATAAAACGCTCACGTAGAGACACACACACACATATAAAACACACACATAGACACCACACACACACACTTTCTCACCATCATGGAGACACACACACACCCACTCACATAAAGACACATAAACACACACACTCACACAAAGAGACACACACACACACTCACAAGACACACACACTCACATAAAGACACATAACCACCCACATAAACACATGCATACACACATTCGCATGAAGAAAAACACACACACGCACACACTCACAAACACAAACACAGGGGCCAGGACCAGCATGTTTGTTAATGAGCCAATGGCAGCGTTGCAGTGGCTTCAAAGCAGCAGATCAATTGCAACACAAACACACACACACAAACACACACACACACACACACACACACACACAGGCACTGATAATTCAAAGAGGTTGGCACATAAGCTTATTGGCTTCGGCTTAGTCAATATGCTGCATGTTAAGTTCACACACACACACAAACACACACACATACAGAGAGAGAGAGAGAGGAGAGAGAGAGACAGAGAAAGAGAGAGATGTTAACAGCTGGATCCTAACCCCTCTGCTTTCAGGCCTGCTTGGCGAATGAAAGGTTTGTTTATGTGTGTGTTTAATTACACATGCAAGAGGTCGTATGTCTCCCCCTCTGAGCAGACACAGATGCTGCTGCTGGAATGCCCACTGCCAGGCTGTTTAGAACTACGCGTGAAGCCAGAGACCCAAACAAAAGAACACACACACACACACACACACACACACACAATGTGGAACTACATCAATCCTGCACAGAGGAAAAGAGGGATGAGAAAGAGAGAGAGGGGGGAGGTGTGGGTGGGGAGGAAGAGAGGGGGGAGAGAGGGGGGGAGAGAAAAGACAAGCTGTTCTCAATAGGCCTATTATACAGTGAGCTACAGTTAGAAAGAGTAAAATGGAGGAGGATGGCAAGAAGAGAGAGGGGGGGGAAGAGAGACAGGGGGGGGGGGGGCAGTAGAGATGAAAGTCAAATGAGTAGACAGAAGGAGGGAGTGAGAGAGGAAAAGAGTGAAAGGAAGAGAGGAATACAAACAGACAGAGTGTAAAACTCTGCAGGGATCCCAATCTGGAGGTCCTGATGTAATCAATCTAAATTACGTTTCCATGGCAACATTTCTGCATGAAAGTTGTATTTACTTGTTTAGATTCAATTTGGTTGTTATTATTATGAGCCAGCAGACAGGGGAGAAAAAGAGGGGGGTGAGAGCGAAAGAGAGAGAGAGAGAGGAAAAAATATTTAATAGAGAAAAGATGTCAGGGAGATGGAGCGAGCGTGCCGAGTGTGCTTTAGTTTTTTGTCTCGGGCTGTAAAAAAAAGTTCCACATAAATAAGAAAAAAAGCTTATTAGAGTGAAATTGGGCGGGTACCCCAGAGGTATTTGATTTAGGTATATTGTTGCTGGGTGGCTGCTGGTGCCAGAGACGTTACTGGGAATTAAGCTTTACTGGAGCACTATGCTGCAATGGAGGTGACTCAGTTAGTTAAAATGAGGACGGCGAGTCTTTGGGACATTACAGCAAGGCAGATGTACAGTCTCAGTGTGGACAGACAGACTGACTGACTGACTGACAGACAGATTGATGCGCCAGTTGTCCGCATTGCATGCAGTTATGGTAAACTGTGTAACTCTTTGAGCGATGCAAAGACAGTGATGTCACTGGAAACATGTAGACATGGGAAAGGATCTTACAGTAACTAATGCAATGTGTGTGTGTGTGTGTGTGTGTGTGTGTGTGTGTGTGTATGTGTGCGTGTGCATGTGCGTGTGCGTGTGTCTGTGTGCATGTGTTTGCTTGTGTGCGTGCGTCTGTGTGTGTACATGTGTGTGCGTACGTGTGTGTGTGTGTGTGTGTGCATTCATGCATGTCCAAACACTCATATTTCTCTCTGAAACAGCTTACAAATCAGATTTGACTGCAGTGTAAGTGTGTGAGCTCCGCGCCATGTTTCTGTTGAAGTCTGGACTAAAACTAATGCAAGACTAATGAGATGGAATGAATCACGCACAAACCCCCAGAGATTACTACTCCATTTATTTCATTCTTGTCACAGGCCCAGATCAAAGACTGGCATACACAAGCACACACACATACACAGCCACACACACACACACACACACACACACACACACACACACACACACACACACACACATACAGACTCTCTCTCTCTTTCTCTCTCTCTCTGTCTATCTCTCTCTCTCTATCTCTCTCTTTCTCTCTCTCTCTCTCACTCTCTCTTGGCCACAGACAGGCACACACACACACGGACACATTTTTATGAAACCAATTATTATTAATTTTGTGCTCAGAGAATGATGAAAGATAAGACAAGCCCCCCATTTTAGAAAGAAAGAAAGGAAATGTGAGAATATATCTATGTGTGTTTTAGCAAAAGACAGAGAGAGAAAGAGAATTAATGTGTTTGTTTGTGTAGAAGAAACGGATAGAAAAAACAGGAGAAATGATGACTTTCAAAATTGTTGTTTATGGCATGCAGGAAGACAAAAAATCCTGTTGAATAAAAGTCCCTGGAAATCGGTCTTTAAAAGTCTTTTTACAGTATGGTAAGAGCATTTCTAAACTAGACCTTCTAGTGAGATAGAGAGAGGGAGAGTGAGAGGGGTGAAGAGAGGAAAGGAGGGAGGAAGAGAGAGGGGGAGAGAAAAAGAGTGAAAGAGTAACAGAAAGAGGGAGAGGGAGGGAGAGAGAGGAAGAGAAAGAGGAAGAGAGAGAAAGAGGGACAAAGAGAGAATGAGAGACAGAGGTGGAAGGAGAGAGAGAGAGGGAGTAAGAGAGAGGGAGAGAGAGAATGAGAGAGGCAGAGGGAGAGAGAGAGGAAGAGAGAGAAGGGTGTGTTGTGCTGCCGTGAGATGTCCTACGTTCCCCCTGTGAGGGACCTGTCCTCCCCTCAACTCCCCTCAATCCATCATCCCTTCTTTTTTCTTCCGTTCTTTTACTGGGTGGCTGGAGGTGGGGAGGGGGCTGGGTTTGGGTGGGGGGAGTTGGTTGACCACAATGGCCCCCAACCCCAAAACCCACTTTTGGTCTCACGGCACTCTTTTTGGCCACACACACACACACACACACACACACACACACACACACACACACACACACACACACACACACACACACACATGAAATCTCCAGTGCTTCTCTCTGTCTTTCGCTTCCTGAAACATGCACACACACACACACACTTGCACAGACACACACACACACTCACGCACAGACACACAGACACACACACACACAGCAGTGTGCCATTTTCCGACATAAACAGAGGCTCTGTGGAGGCCTAAGAGTCACTAGAGACCCTGGTGGCAATTGGGGTGGGAAGGGGACATTTTGATGAATGAGAAGCACACACACACACACACACACACATACACATTCACACACACACACACACACACACACACACATACACATTCACACACACACACACACATTCATACACACACATACATTTCTCTGAGATTTTTTTCCTGGAAGCATGCTCCACACACACACACACACACACACACACACACACACGGGTCAATGAAGGGAGACCCCATTTAGCGCCGAGACAACTTGGAAATGTTTCACTGCAGCATGCTTCCTGTGACTTAGGAACACACACACACACACCGCACACACACACAGGAAGAGAGAGAGCAGAGTTCAGAAAAAAAAAACAGAAGTGAGTGAAAAAGAGAAGGGGAGACAAAGAAGACTGGAAAGAGTAGAAGAGATGGAGAGAGAGTGAAAAACAGGAAAAGGAGGAGAG
>CM059273.1:9843487-9853487 GCA_030347295.1 Setipinna tenuifilis | reverse complement strand
AATCTATTAAATGCAATCATGTTTTAGTTGTGCAACACAAGTGCTGTCAGTATGACACTGTGTGTGACAGTGTGTGTAAATGTGAGTCCACATTGTGATTATTGTGACACTGATGTCACTCTGTACGAGTAAAAGAAGTCTGTGTGTGTGTGTGTGTGTGTGTGTGTGTGTGTGTGTGTGTGTGTGTGTGTGTGTGTGTGTGTGTCCAACTTCTGTAGTTTTGCAAGACCCTGTCCACTTGAGGGAGCACAGGAATTGGAACTAAAAGGTAGACAGTTGACCTGACAGACTCCGATGTGTGTGTGTGTGTGTGTGTGTGTGTGTGTGTGTGGCTGCTGATGTTGCAATGGATGTGAGGCAGGGGTGACAGGGACACGGATGGTTGACGCTCCTGACGGTACTCCAACATGACACCCTGGGAACCACGGCTGCCAGGAAGACACACACACACACACACACACACACACACACACACACACACACACACACACACACTCAGCTGTCAGGACAGGGATCCCTGTGCCAAGGACTCACCAGGACACAGCTATCAGTGTTATCAGTGGCACACAACACACACACACACACACACACACACACACACACACACACACACACACACACACACACACATATATATATACACACACACAAACACACGTATCTATCAGTGTTATTAGCTGCACACACACATACACATATTGACACACACTCACCCAGACACACACACACACACACACACACACAAACACACACATATTGGCACACATTCACCCAGACACACACACACACACACACACACACACACACACACACACACACACACATATATATATACACACACACAAACACACGTATCTATCAGTGTTATTAGCTGCACACACACACACACATATTGACACACACTCACCCAGACACACACACACACACACACAAACACACACATATTGGCACACATTCACCCAGACACACACACACACACACACACACACACACACACACACACACACACACACACACACACACACACAAACACACATATCTATCAGTGTTATCAGCTGCACAGAGCATAGGAGCTACAAGTAGAATCACTTAAACATTGACTGTTTTTGTTAACACACACACACTGTACACACACATACATGCAGACAAACACACACACACACACCACACACATACACTAACACACACTGACAAACACACACTTTCACAAACACACACTTTCACACACACTTTCACACACACTTTCACAAACACACACACACACACACACACACACACACACACACACACACACAGTTTCACAAACAAACAGTTTCACACACACTTTCACAAACACACACTTTCACACACACACACACACAAAGCCTGGGGCAACCTCATACATATATAATGATAGCCTGAACTCGGTGATGTCAGGCCAGTCCAACGTGGGAACCAAGGACAGCAGTAAATATTTGTGTGTGTGTGTGTGTGTGTGTGTGTGTGTGTGTGTGTGTGTGTGAGGGAGAGAGAGAGAGACAAACATGCAAACTCATGCCTTTCCAGCACTCCACTCATCTTTCCTGTTTGACAGTATCAGGTACGCTGTTTATGTGGGACACACAAACACCACACACACACACCACATACACACACACACACACACACACACACACAGACATGTGGTCCCACGTGTCATGGGGCCATGGGAATGTGGGAGCTTGAAAGAGCACAGGGCGGCGGTGGTGGTTCAATCGAGGTAAATCCGCACACATTTACGTTATACAACTCAGCTCCCAGGACTGTTGTTAGACCTGGGCATTCTTCTGGGAATAGCCCTGGATCTCTGTGCCATCAAATAATCGGCCTAAAAATAATAATAATAATAATAATGATGATGATGATTAAAATAGCCCCTTAGAGGATACTTCTGTGTGGCTGCATTATTGCATTATTTATTATTACTGTATATGCAACATTATCACCAGTTACAACCGCGATAAAATCTCATTTGCCAACAGGCTATATGGGCAGATTAAGAACCATTTGTCGCAAAATGTTACAAATTTAACATCAGTATTCTTTCTTCTCTGTGCGTGGGCATGACAGTGTTTATTAGACTATAGGCTATTTAATGTCACATTTTGGCTGCTGGTGTATGTGGGGCACATGGCAGAAGAGATGTTCACTTCCTTACAGGCTATCCTATCTTTAATGTAAACATCAAACTATTCAGCATGCCCCAACGTCAGTCATAGCTATTGCGTTTTCCTGTCATTCGCAAACTACTTTAAAATTGCATGTTTGTCAGCATGATTTTCGAAATTTCTCAGGGAAGAAACTCCCAAACCCCCACATAGAAAGGACTAGAACTTCTCTAGGCTATAGCACCAAATGTTTTTCATACCTAGCAACGCCCCTGGCAGCTCCTAACCCCATTTACAGTACCAAAGTAAGGCCATTAACATCTAATCAGTGCCTGCTGTAGATGTGTATACGCGCTAGATGCCGCCTTTGACTTCTCAGCATGTGTCTAGAGCGCCGCCATCTTGCCACAGGGCGATTTCCAGCAGAGATTATACAGCCTGTGTTTCAAACACGCTTTTTCATGCAGGTGTATGAAAAGAAAGAATCTAGAATCTAGAAAAGAATCTAGTCAGTCTACAGTTATGCTCATAAGTTTACATACCCTGGCAGAATTGGTAATTTTCTTAACCATTTTTTCAAAGAATATGAATGATAACACAAAAACTTTTCTTTCACTCATGGTTAGTGTTGGCTGAAGCCATTTATTGTCAAACACCTGTGTTTACTTTAATTAAATAATAATGACAACAGAAACTACCCAAATGAACCCCAGGATATGCACAACTGTATCTGTGAGTAGTTATGTGCACATCCTACTGTAACTAATGTAAAGCCAGGTGCCAGACCAATGTACATGTAAAAGTAAAGAGAGGTTGACATCCTGGATCTAGTGAGAATCAAGCCTGCTGTGTATTCCTTCTGCCTGCACGCTTGACACTGGTGAATGCACGGATGAGTTACAGCTGATCTTACTTGCCTGATGAGCTATGCTGATTGGGATCAACTGGTGAATGCAGGTAGGAGTGATTTACAGCTGATCTACCTGGCGGATGAGTTATTATGCTCCTGATGACTTGTGCTGATTGGGATCAACTGGTTTAGTGAGCAGTTGGAGTAAAAATGTGGCAGGGGTTTAAGCACTGGGATGCCCAACAGGTAGAGTATAATAATAATCATAATAATAATAATAATAATAATAATAATAAGGAAATAAAATGAAATTCATGAAAATAAATGCCTATCCGCCACAGTACAGATCCCAATGTTTACCTTTTCTCTCAATTTAGTGGTGGGAGTTAGACACCACTGTGCAGATATTTATTGCTTTTTCTGTGTGTGCACTCCACACCCCATGTGAATTACTACTGCTATTATTACGGTTTAATTTGTAATTAATTTTATTTATTAGGGACCATATATAATTTAAAAAAATAAATGTTGCCATTTGATGCATTGAGGAAGAGTTAGCCTCAGGCTAATTTACATCTGTGTAATGTTGTGTCTCTTAACAAAGGTCTATGTTAATACACAATATACTGCCATTATTACATATAACATAGGATTTATCTCAGGCCTATAGGGACTATATGAGAGAAACATTAATTTCCTGACACACAAAGCCCCCTGAGGGTAAGAGCTTTGAGCACATCATAGCTAATAAAACATGCTAAACAGCTAATAAAGCTAGTAGGTAATTAGCTTATAAAGATCACTACTTTTTGTGCTGCTTTTACAGTAAAGCCCATGAAAGTGTAGTGATGGCTAATAAATCTCACTAAAATGCTGCCTATTTTCAAGGCACAGTGTATGTAATGGCCCATAAATATCTCTGTGTTGTTGTGCCTTGTGTACTTTTAATGACTCAGTGTGGGTATATTGCACAGTAGGTTACCTCATGTCAAGTACACTTTCCAAACTCCCAGAGGAGCCGCTATACTGGAGCTACCTCTGAGTCACTGTGTGCTTTTGCCTATGGAGGTCATGGTATTATTGCACACACGCTGCTAATCATGTGTGTGTTGACAGTACCGTGTGTGTGTGTGTGTGTGCGCACGCATGCATGTATGTGACTGTGTCTGTGTCAGTATTGTGTGTGTGTGTGTGTGAGTGAGTGTGTGTATGTGTGTATGCGTACATGTATACGTGTTAGTATGTGCATATATTTGTGTGTGTGTGTGTGTGTGTGTGTGTGTGTGTGTTCTATGGACAGACCATGCCTAGATCCCTGCTGTGTGTTTGGTGCCCATGTAATTATACAGACGCTGACAGGTAGACAGGGACTGCTTGACCCTCTGGACCTCTCACCTGGTCAACACATCACACACCATCACACACCAACACACACCAACACACACTGTCACACAGGTGCTCCACAGCACAAGGTCAGGACACAGGCATCTGTGCAAAGGAATGTCCCTACAGCAACTCTTAGAAACCTCTTCACTAATACATTTCCATTTTGACCTGCTTACAATTTTGGTAAAATCAAACTTGAACCTTACAATAAGATGCAGCAAGCAGTGTTAACCCAGGACAACTCTAACGAGTCACGCAAATGGTGTTTCCATCTCAGATGTACTCACACTAAAGAACTATTACTCATGCACAATATACATTTGTGCTCATACGTTTACATACCCTGGCAGAATTAATGATTTCTTAACCATTTTTCAGAGGGTAGGGTTCATTTGAGTAGTTTCTGTTGTCATTATGATTTAAATAAAGTAAACATATGTGTTTGACAGTAAATAGCTTCAGCCAACACTAACCCATGAGTGAAGGAAAAGTTTTTGTGTTTTCATATTCTCTGAAAAACGGTTTAAGAAATCATCAATTCTGTCAGGGTATATAAACTTATGAGCACAACTGTATAAATCACCGTCATCATCCAACAGAATAAATTTGGCACCCGTCAACACCAGCTCAGCTCAGTATTACACCACCTTTACTCTCGCTCCTACGCTATGCCATAGTTAGCTAGACAGCTAATTATCTCACATAGCCTGTAGCTAAGCAACCATGCCTTTCATGAATAAACAAGTAACCACCACAAGTTAAAACTATTTTCAACTTTAATTGGCAAGCTACTTTGTATTTTTATCTGTTTGGGTTGCACTTAAACGAACTAGAGGCACTTAAATGAACTTTGAGGCGCATATTTCTCAACACTGTGGTTGTCAACACCAAAACGCTTCTGCCAGCTTGTGCTGTGGAGAGCCTGAGTGAAATGGTGCGCCGAGAAGACCCATTCGAAAAAAAATAAAATAAAGCGAAGTCCGTAATTAAAGATTTGTTTTTATGGAAACACGTTCGCTTCCCCTCATCCATCCTCCACAGGTATTGATTTTTATCGCTCGATTAGATTGCTCTCTGCTCCTCAAGTGAGCTTTCTCTGCCGGTTTTTAATGGAGAGGCGCAGCTTATTATAAGGTACACGGAGAGTCTGGAAGCGAGGACTGTCTGTCTGTCTGTCTGTCTCGCCATCATATTGCTGTTTATTAATGCCTTGTCAAACGGAATAAAGTTTTCTGCCTCTTCCAGCTACACCTTAGTGCTGTGGGAGAGTTGGCAGAGTGGGAGCAGTATTGACGTTGAGCTGAAGGCCATTACCATTCTCTGACAGGAGAGAGGAGAAAAAAAAAAACGTATCAAAACACCCACAGAAACACACTACACTAATGGATCACACATACGTACGCGCGCACACAGACACAGACACACACACACACACACACACAAACACACACACACATTTAACACTCACACGCAGCTCACAATGCGCACACAAAACTAATTCAATTTCAGAGACAAACACACATACACACACACACACACACACACACACACAAATCTGACAAACTCAATTCACCATGAACCCAAGGTGAGGCAAAGACTGAGTTGGTGAGGTGTTTTTATCGGACCTGATTTAGAGGGTTTGAAACACACACACACACACACACAGTGCCACACCAAGCGAGCCCATAAAAGCTGGCTGTCCTGTCAGTGGTCAGCCCCGGGTAGCGGTGGCTAAAGGCGTCTCAATCACTTTTGTAGTGTACGTCTGTTTAGATGGCCCTGCCAGTGGCCCTTTGAGAACTCACTCGGACATCAAGCATCTCTGAAGCCGCCGCCGCTTGGAGTGTGTCCCAGAAGAGTGTGTGTCAGAGATGGCAGAGAATGATAGAGACTTATGGCACACACACACACACACACACACTCACACACACTCTCTCTCTCTCTCTCTCTCTCTCTCTCTCTCTCTCTCACTCTCTCACTCTCTCACTCTCACACACACTGTCTCTCTCTTACACACACACTCTCTCAGACACACACACACACACACAGGCGCACACACTACCATATTTGTGTCAAAGGGAATAGATGGCAGGGAATGCTAGTGACTTACAGCACTGCCCCACAGCAACCCACACAGGCACACAGACAGCTTTAAGAGGCAGGCCAAAATGTTTATTTCACTCAAAGTGATTTCTCTGTCATTTTCAACCATACACACACATTCAGTAACACTTACTCACACACAAACACACACACACACACCAGACACACACACACACTCTCTCTCTCTCTCTCTCACACACACACACACACTATCATATTTGTCTTACACATAACACTCTTAATCAATCATTCATTCCATTCTCTTATACAAACAGACAGACAGACACACACACATACACACACACACACCCTTCTATGAACACACTGAGAAGGTCAGTGTCTAAATCTTGAGTCTTAAGAGATATGGACCATCATGCTGTGTAAGCCCTCATATAAACCTTACACTCACAGTATGATCCAGGCCTGGAATTTAAAGTATGTTATCGGTATCTGTGTGTGTGTGTGTGTGTGTGTGTGTGTGTGTGTGAGACCTCTCTCTCTCTGTCTCTCTCTCTCTCTCTGTCTCTCTCTCTCTCTGTCTCTCTCTCTCTCTCTCTGGCTCTCTGTCTCTATCTATCCGTGTGTGTGTGTGTGTGTGTGTGTGTGTGTGTGTGTGTGTGTGTGTGTGTGCGTTATCCATCCCCATCAGAAAGTGTGTGCTCCCTTGCTTATTCCCTGAGCTGTGCTGAGCTCCAGTGGAGAAGGCAGAGGTGAGGTCATCCTTAGAGATAAGACCCCAGGTGATACACACACACACACACACACACACACACACACACACACACACACACACACTAGGCTGCAGACACATTATGACTCATGGGACTGAGGGGCTGGGAGAGAGAGAGAGAGAGAGAGAGGGAAAGAGATAGAGAGAGAGAAAGAGAGAGGGAGAGAAAGAGAGAGAGACAGAGAGAGGGAGAGAGAGAGACAGAGACAGAGAGAGGGAGAGGGAGAAGGGCAAGGCAAGCAGCACACAGAGGGACAGGCAGTATTTTTCTCTTTCGTCTCTCCCTTATTCTTAGTCTCTTTGTCCTCTTTTATTTCTTTGTCTCCTTCTCTTTCTTTTCCACTTTTCCCCTCTCCACTATTTCTTTTTTTTTTTCATTTCTATGCTTCCCCGGTTCTTTGTGCTACTTTTATTATTGGGCTACTTTCTCCCTCTCTTCCTGTTCTTTTCTTTCTCTGTCTTTCTCTCTTTGCCTGTCTGACTTTCTGACCCCACCTGCTCTCTCTCTCTCTCTCTCTCTCTCACACACACACACACACACACCTCACTGTCTCCCTCCCTCTCCCTATTCTCGTCTCTGTCGGATCCAGAGAGATACTAACCTGGCTGACCTTTAGAAAAAACCAACTCCTTGGTTACAATGTACACACACACACACACACACACACACACACACACACACACAGACAGCCACAGACAGGCACACACACACACTTACACACACACACACAGGCACAGCCACAGACACACACACACAAACACACACACACATACACGAACACACACACACACACACACACACACACACACTAGTGGCAGCCAGCCGAGGCAGACGATGGCGTTGTGATAATGAGTGTGGGGGACCAAAGGGGACTCTGAGCGAACAGTCGCCGGTGGAGCCAGCCACATGAAAGGCGCCTCTTTATTCGCCCTGAAAAGAGGGAAAATAAAGGCAATCAAAGGAGCAGCAGAACAAGGTGAAGCAGATAAAAGAGAAGTCAAAAAAACAAGGGCAGGAGAAAATGAGAAAATGGGGGGAAAGGGGGACAGGAGGAAGGAGGAGGGAGGAGGAGGGGGAGAGGGAGAGATACGGTTGGAGTAGGAGGGGAGAGAAAGAACAGAATCAGGCGATAGAGTGACAGAGAGAAAGAGAGAGAATGACAGAGAAAAAAAAGATAGAGAATGACAGAGAGAGAGTGAGAAAGAGAGAATGACAGAGTGAGAGAGAATGACAGAGAGACAAAAAGATAGAGGGAATGACAGAGAGAAAAAAAAGAGAGAGAGAGAGAGAATGACAGAGAGAGAAAAAGAGAGAGAGTGAGGAACGAGAGGAGGAGAGGAGCGAGGAAGGATTGTGCCCGTGCTGATGACGGCTGTAATCCGCGTGTCAGGGGTGACAGATAGGCCTGCTCATCTCCTCGTCTCCTGCCGCCGAAATTAGTTGTCGCAGAAGCTCCGTCGGGCCTTTTGAAGGCACACACACATCACACACATCACACACATCACACTTCTCACACTTCAGCGAGGAGCAGAGAGAGACAATCTCTGCATGTATGCATGTGACAGTGTGTGTGTATGTGTTTGTGTGAGTCTGTGTGTGTATGTGTGTGAGAGACAGAGACCGAGAGAGAGAGTGTTGTCTATTACTTGCCATGGGAAAGGAAAGAGAGAATTAGAAAGAGAGAGAGGCACAAAAGAAAGAGTGATTTTCTGTACTTTTTCACCATAGCATCGCCATTGTCATCATCATGTGTGTGAAGGTGTGGGCATAGGTCAGGCACTAGTGTGTGTGTGTGTGTGTGTGTATGTGTGTGTGTGTGTGTGTCTGTGTGTGTGTGAGAGTGAGAGTGAGTGAAGGAGTGGGTACTGCTGTGTGTGAAGTGTTCTAAGAATCTCAAGTAGTGACTGACGCACCCTTGAAGTCAGCACACTTGAAATCCTTCTTTCTTTTTTTCCCGTTTATTTTATTTCATAGCACCAAATGACATTTCGATCATACCTAGTCTTCCTCAGACTCACCTCAGACCAGACCTCCATGGTCCAAACGTCATTTTGGGCTATGAAATAAAATAAAGGAAGGAAAAAAAGGAAGAAGAATTTCAAGTGTGCAAACGTTTTTTCCTTGCTGGATTCCTGATCCAATCCGACCTTGACGTGGTTATGTGCGATCTTTCTGACACTGCAGACACACACAGGCAGCACAAACACTCCTGCAACTCCACAAGTAACACAGACACAGTGTTACGGCTGTATGTGTGTCCCATTGTGTTTTGTGTATCCTGTGCTGTTTGTCCCTCCTCTCTCTCCATCCACCTGCTCGGGATGTGACTGGCTTGATTGGAAGCACCTGACCCTGCAATCAAGCTATCTTAAAAGCTCCCTGTTCCTGCTGCTGGAGGGAGGCTTCTGGTGTGGGACTGCTGGCTGTCTTTCTGCCTCTCAGCCTGGGATTTGTGTGTTTTATGATTTGGTCATTTGTTTTTAGTTTCTGTCTTTGTCTATGTAATAAATCCCACTGGTTGGGTTGTCTTTTAAAGGTGTTTTTAGACATTGCTTGGGTCAAGGGGTGGTTAGTTGTTCGCCCCAGTAGGGCCAACCAAGTTGGGGTGTAACACACAGGTACTGACATCACCAAAGCCATTAGCGCAGTGCATTGGGAATGCAGTCAGTCAGTCAGTCTATATCTGATATGTGACATTAGTCACTGGACTACATGGGCAAATAATGCCAATCATAAACTATATCTAATTACTGATCACCATAATCATCAGTCTCTATCTAATATGTGTCGTTAGTCACTGGACT
>CM059273.1:9833487-9835987 GCA_030347295.1 Setipinna tenuifilis | reverse complement strand
GTGTGTGTGTGTGTGTGTGTGTGTGTGTGTGTGTTTGTGTGCCATGCGAGCGTGTGACGACTGGAAATAGAAAGAATGACTCGGGCTACTTCCCACTTTGGCTTTCCCCTGAAACCACAGGCATGACATACACACACACACACACACACACACACACACACACACACACACACATACAGAGTACAGAGAGAGACACACACACACATACACACAAATATACAGACATGCACACACATGCACACACACATTCATATGGGAACCAACACACCTACACATACACATAGCAAGACACGCACATACAATTACACACACACACACACACACACATATATATATGCACTGACACACCTATACATACAGACACACGCACATACAGTCACAGACACAAACAAACACACCCACACACACACGCAGACAGACATACACCGGATGCAAACACACACACATTCATATGTGCACCAACACACCATACATACACATAAAGACAAACATCCAAACAGCCAAAACCGCACAATAAACTCACATACACCCAGAAGCACATCTTTTAGTGTCCTCTAACACTTTTGTACCAGTGACAACTTGAAAAACACGCACACACACACACACACACACACACACACACAGTATTGTATTATATAGTATTGTACACACAGTACTTCTTCAAACACCCTTTTACAGACTTTTCCACAGAAGCAGTGTGTGCTGGACCTGGTTTTTCTCTCTCTGGGTTCTCAACAGTGCTGACTTGTTTCCCAACACACACACACACACACACACACACACACACACACACACACATGTACGTGATTAGGTTTAGTAAGAGCTACTTCTTCCACAAACGCACGCACACCCACACACCCACACACACACACATACACACACACACACACACACACACACACACACACACACACACACACACACACACACACACACACACTCCCATGGGTTGACAGCATCTCCTCTCCACTCCGGAAGCCCTTTTGTCTCACCACCTTTTGTGTATTCACACACACACACACACACACACACACACACACACACACACACACACACACACACACACACACACACACACACACACACACACACACTAACTACACCACATCACCATTTGCACTTCCTTGGTCCTTCTGTCACCTATCTTGTGACATGCTGGGCCTCCTATCAGTTTGACTGTGTGTGTGTGTGTGTGTTTGAGTGTGTGTGTGTGTGTGTGTGTGTGTGTGTGTGCGTGCGAGTGTGTGCGTGCGTGCGTGCGTGCGTGCGTGCGTGCATGCGTGTGTGTGTGTGCGTGTGTGTCTTTAATTAGAGTGTGGCCAGGCCCTGAGGTGTTGGCAGGTGGGTTGTTGCTGTGGGGGCTCCAGGATGTCCAGCTAATATAACTCCTCTACTACTGAGGGCCTTTTCACAGGAGGGGACGACAAGAATGTATGGAGGAGAGGAGGAGAGGGCAGAATGAAGGGGAAGAAAGGGAGATGAGAGGAGAGAAGAGGAGAGGAGAGGAGAGGAGAGGAGAGGAGAGGACAAGAGAGGAAGATGAAAGGAGAGGAGAGAATAGAAGAGGGGAAGACAGAATAGAAGAGGGGAGGATTGAGAGGGGAGAGGAGAGGACTGAGAGGAGAGGAGATGAGTGGAGAGGAGAGAGAAGAGGAGAGGAGAGGACTGAGAGGAGAGGAGATGAGTGGAGAGGAGAGGAGATGAGTGAAGAGGAGAGAGAAGAGGACAGGAGAGAAGAGAGGAGAGGAGAGGATAGAAGAGAGGAGAGGAGAGGAAAAAAGAGGAGAGGGGAAGAAAAGGACAATAGGAGAGGAGAGGAGAGGGAAAGAGGGAGAATAGAAGAAGAGAGAGCAGGAAAGGACAAGGGAGAGGAGGGACGAATAGAGGGAGAGGAGAGGCAAGTTCACATAACACTTTTCAAGAAGACAAGCAACTCAATGTTTAACATAACCAAATGCAAGAAGGCCAGATAAAAACAAAGAGGAGATAACCAACTGTAATAAAAAGATAATTGGACTAGTGAACAAAGATAGAAATGTTTAATTAAAATGATTCTTATAGCATCTTGTTTCAATTTTATTAAGAGTAATACAATATGGTAGAGGAGAGGAGAGGAGAGGAGAGGAGAGGAGAGAGACTTTTTGGAACTTAATTAAACAGCAATATGGCCTCCTTACACACATATAGAAAAGACATACATACACACACACACACACACACGCACACACACACACACACAGACACACACACACACACACACATATATATATATATTGCTGGTGTGTTGACTATTCCAGGCTGGGTGCAGTGCAGTGCTGAGGTCATGTTTCCATAAGACAGCCTCCATTCTCAATCCCTCCATCCCTCCATCCTCTCTGGCCTCCATCCATCCCTCCACCCCTCTATCCTCAATCCTCAATCCTTCATCCCTCTATCATCTCCATTTCTCCATCCTCTCTGGCCTCCATCCTTCCATCCTCCATAACTCCATCCTTCCATC
>CM059273.1:9825987-9830987 GCA_030347295.1 Setipinna tenuifilis | reverse complement strand
TCAATTGGCTAAGTGCAGCCGTAACGCAATGGGCCGAAGCCAACTAGCAACCTTTCTCTGCTTGCCATCTAGAGTCTCTAGAAAAGACTTCCAGCTTGTATGACAGGTTAACACAAATTTCGAGAAAAGAAGAGGGCAGAATTGTCTTGTAAACAGCTATGGTGGTGGTTCTGCGTAAAGCAACAAAGGTCTTATTATTAACAGTTTATAATACAAAAAAACATAAATACGTAAAATACAAACAAATACTGCAAACAGAAGTAGACTAAATACTTTTGCAGTAAGATGTCAAAGTATATTGGCCAGTGCCAGGCCAAAAGAACCAATAAGAGCCAGTAAGTCATTTCACAATAAGTGGGGCAGGGACCCAGGTGACACTCAGATGGCAGTCATATCAGATGCACAGCGTGTGGGCCAGATTTAAGTCAAAACAACCAATAAGAGTCATTGTACAGTGTGTGGGGGCATTCTGGCCCAAGGACCCAGCCAAGAGTGGGCCGACTCAAAGGCAAGGTTGTGGGCCACACTAGATCCTACTGACCAGCCTCCCCTGTTTGAAAGACTACCAGCCGCCACTGACACACACACACACACCTACATGCATGCACAAACTCAAGCACATACACACACACACACACACACACACACACACCAGTGATGCACCCTATGCGTACATATATACTCCATACACACACACACCTAAATGCATGCACAAACTCAAGCACGCACACACACACATGCACACACACACACACATACACCAGTGCTGCACACTATGGGTACATATACTGTATACTCCATACACACACACCTAGATGCATGCACAAACTCTCTCTCTCTCACACACACACAGACACACAATCTCTCTATTCATCCGAAACCAACAAGGGATGCAGGCATTTGAGGACATACTGTTCCTGTTCTTTTCTTTCTTTTTTCTATTCTATCAACCTTTTGTTCCATTTTGTCAGCATTCTATTCTTTCTAACGTGACAGATGAGAATATACAGAAATGCAGGCAAGTACTGGCCTTTGGGTCTGCAAGGAAACTGGGAGAGAAGGAAGTATAATAGGGGCAATGTACAGAACAACATTTCAGCACCAGGACAGATGGACACAGCATCTCAGATCAGGACAGGTGGACACTAGCTTGGTAAACCAGCCCCTCGTACTTCACTTTGTTTTGTACATATGGTCTGGCGCCGGTCTCATTGCAATGGCTGGTTGTAGGCAGAATCCTTCCAAAGCCAAATTACTGGTATTCTAGGCCAAATTCTGAGGCTGAAGCAGGAGCCTAGGCTACATTTAAACACAATTGTTGCCGCAAGCCACTCCAGCTAACTCATTTTATGAGAATAATAAGTAAACCATGAATAATTGATAGCAATAAGATTTCCACGTATTTTAGCAAAGCACACTCATTGAATGAATGAAAGCGACCTCGAGCCATTGGGATTTCGAACTGTCACAACTGTCGAGGTTGGCAATGCACGAGGCTGCCTAGAATAAACAGTAACACATTATAATAACTATCCATTATAAGTAGCCTTATAACTATACCTTATGAATTAGTAATAGATCATGAACAAGCTATTAGTAAATGACATATTAACTGATTCACAACAAATCATTAGTAAGTCATTTACTAATAGCTTTTTAATGATCTTTTACTATTTGTAAGGTATAGTTATTAATCATTAACATACAGTTTACAAGTCATTTATAACTCGTTAGCTAACAGAGTCATTTATAAATAATTAACTCACAGTTTGTTAATGATCTATTAACTACTTATAATCGATAGTTATTATTAAGTGTTATCAAATAAACTCTACCTAGTGCTAGAATAAATCATTCTAAATCCCAATGAACATTCAGCGCATTCCATGACATTCCATGAGCGTGACAAAAGTTAGGCCTAATACCTTTATTCTAGGGCTGGGGTTAGGGTTAGGATTATTGAGAGGTCGGCACAAAGGAACTTCGGAGAAATGATATGTCACCTGTAGATACTGATGTACACAAATAATCTCTCTGACTCAGCTGCAAAATGACTATCTATTGCTTGGTGACGCTGAACGCAGTAAATAATGTTTGAGAGTGGAAGAATCAAAAGTTGAAAAAAAAAAAAAAACATTCTGCAACTGAGCTTGGCAGTAGAGGTGTTGTGTAAAACCAGTATTTGTGAAGGATATCCCCATAGCAGTGATTACCGGTAGGCCTACCTGTCTAAGACCATTGATGCCACTCAGAGATCCCACTTTGAATACTTTTATCCCATCTCTACCACGTTTACCACCCATACACGCCTGCGCAGCCCCAGTAGACTATGAAGGGAAAGTAAGAGCTCAATCTTACAGCCAACAGAATGGTTTAGTTTGCAGTAGGCTCCTGCTGTTTTTAGTCACGGACAGGGATAGCATTGGACACTTTGCTTGGATACAGTGATTCTATTGTTGCTCAGCTTGTTGCTAATCCTCTAGCTTGCTAGCTGTGTTTCATTGTATTAGTGCTAGCTTATGAGCTTAGAAGCACTCACTTCATCACATTTATATCACTTAGCAAGGAAAGACATTTGTCTTGTTTGTTTGGTCATTATGCTGTCTGACAATGCAGTCTCTCAGTCAATCCTTATTCAGAATTCAACTTTTTTCCCATAGCAATTTCCAGAGCCTGAGCTAACAGCCACTTGTCAGCTAATCAGGAAAGAGTGTTTCTTCTGTCGGGTGTACAAATCTCACTAAGCACTACTCACAGAACTCTTACTGTCTGTATTCTGTGTGCGTGTGTGTGTGTGTGTGTGTGTGTGTGTGTGTGTGTGTGTGTGTGTGTGTCACATTACATTACATTTAGCAGACACTTATCCAAAGCGACTTACAAAAAGGAGGACCATAAGCTAACAGTGAACACTGAGTAAGCAGACTACCTTCAAGGAGACGCATGTGTCTAAGTACGTTTCTCAGAGCAGGAGTACTACAGACACGCATACTTCCTACACAGGCATAATTATACAAACATGAGGCACAGAGGGAGAGGGTTGGTTTAATGGTTGTTAGTTTTGTTAGTGTGTGTGTACGTGTGTGTTTGGTTTTGGATTGGCTTGGAGTGATCCCACACATTTACAACCAATCAGCACTTTGCGTCATGCGTGTAGTCAGCCTATCACCAAACAGTGATGCAGATACTGGGGCTTAAGTGGTGATTATAACAGCTGTCCGTGTTTGCTAACCCCTTTACTGTCTTAATGACGAATAAACTATGACATGTTTATGACATGATTATGCCATGTTTACAACATGTTTCTGTCACGTTAATGACATGTTTACGACATCATTATTTCATATTTATGACATGATTAAACCTAATTTATGATGTAATTTTAACAGCATATTGACAGAAGATTCAAGTGACATTGTATTGTGTCATTAGTAATGCAGTGGTACAGAATCTCAATCAGGATCAATTTTACTGAAGGAATTCGGCTCTGGCCATCGGCACTTCTTGAACATAAAACATAATTAGATAGAAGTCTGTATCCTATAGACACAATCAAGACATTATACACACACACACACACACACGAGTGTTTCTGAAGTGCACACACTGCACAAAACACCCAGAGAGCAGAGGCAGTAAAAAAAAGTCAACAGACTATTTCCATGTCAAACAAGGACCAAAAGACTGCAGGCTGAGCTGACATCATTCAAAGGATGAAAAAGCAGCATTTCACATCCTCAAAAGGACCAAACAAGGCAGCATGAGTTCACATCCTCAATATGACCAACAAAGCTGGGTTCAGAGCTCACATCTTTCAAAGGATGAAAAAGCTGCATGAGTTTACATCCTCAGAAGGACCAAAAAGAATCTATCCTCACATCGTCAGCATGCATTAACATCCTCTACACCCATACAGTAGCTTATAGCTCGTGGCTCATAGCTGTCCTGGTTGAGCTAGTAGTACAGAATAGAGCAGAACAAGGCAGAACAGCATGGAAGGCAATCTTTATTGGCCTATATAGTCGTCCAACACCAATTCATCTTTGACCACACAGGCCCTACATGGCCCCTTACACCACACAGGACTTTTTGGCAACAAGTCAACTGGGTAACACTTTACAATAAGGGTACATGAATATACATTTATTAATATATTAACTACTGTATAAACCACAAAACGCACACTGTGCATTAATGTTCAACAAATATTGAGGCCTACATGAATTATTAAATCATGGTTAAGGAATACTGGTATACCAGACCTTCATTAATGCCAAGAACTGAGGTGTTAATTATGTGGTAGGTGAGAGTCTGGAGGATTAATGAATATATCGCTTTATTAAGGATAAATGAATATATCGCTTAACTATGATTTAGTAGTAATAATCATGTACGACTTAGTAGGCCTATGTGTTAAACATTAGTGCATAGTTATTTTTTAATGATTCGTGTATGTATTAATAATTTTACTTCTTGTGATTTATATAGCAGTTAATACACAATATACAATAAATGTATATTCATGTACCCTTATTGTAAAGTGTTACCCTCAACTCAATTATATATATTTCAGAAATACAAGTTGCATCACCTAAAAATGAAAATCGACGCCATTATCTGAAATGTAGCATGAAATGGATCTACAGTAAACTTGTATCAACAGTATTTTCCCTATTAATGGTCTTGGCTTCTAGAGGGATAACCGCAAGTCATTTTAAACACACGGGAGCTTCACACACCAAGAGCTGACAGACACATGAAATAAGAGTGCATTAGCTAGTCCAGGGACACAATAAATAAATGAATAGGCAGTAGTTGAGCTAAGATGGAGAGATATGAGTGAAAACATTCAGATAAATAATATATATAGACATCATTAAGATAATATCACTGCTTGTCATTGGTTAAGTGAAAATAATCTTTTCTTCCAGTGACAGTGAAGTTTCAGGTTTAAATGCGTTAAATGTGGAGCGAATTGTGTGTGGTTGGTGGTCTGTGAGGGC
>CM059273.1:9810987-9820987 GCA_030347295.1 Setipinna tenuifilis | reverse complement strand
GAGGAGAGGAGAGGAAAAGAGAGGAACTGTAAGTGGTGGAGAGGAGAGGAGAGGAGAGGAGGAGAAAATAGAGGCGGCAGGAGGAGAGGAAAGTAGAGGAAAGGAGACAGAAGCAGAGGAGAAGAGAGGAGAAGAGACGAGAAGAGAAGAAGAGATGAGGGAGGTGAGAGAAGAGGAGAAAGGAGGAGAATAGAAAAAAGGAGGAGAAAAGAAGAGAGGAGAGGAGAGCAGGGGAGGGAGGGGAGGTGGGGGGAAGAAGAGAGTAGAGGAGAGTAGCGAAGGAGAGAAGAAAAGTTGAGATGCCTGCAGGACACAGAGAAGAGCAGCACTGAAAGACGTTTCTGTAGGAGGGAAGAATGAGCCAACACAGCAGATCTGCTGCAACAGCTACCTGCACACACACCTGCACTGAGAGACACACACAGACAGTACGCGTCACACTGGGACACTCTGCACACACACACACACACACACACACACACACACACACACCTACATGGAGAGACACACAGAGACCTGTACAGAGAGACACACACAGACAGTATGTGTCACACTGGGACACTTTTCACACACACACACACACACACACACACACACACACACACACACCTGCACTGAGAGACACACACAGACAGTATGTGTCACACTGGGACACTTTTCATACACACACACACACACACACACACACACACACACACACACACACACACACCTGTACAGAGAGACACACAGATAGAATATGTCACACTGGGACACTCTTCACACACACAAACACACACACACACACACACACACACACACACACCTGTACAGACAGACACAGACAGTATGTGTCACACTGGGATACTCTTTACACACACACCTGCACAGACAGACAGACAGATTAAGTGTCACACTGGGACAGTCTTCACACACACACACACACACACACACACACCTGAGAGTATGTGTCTTATTTTTTTTACTTATTTTATTATTCTTAGTATTTTTTGCATTATTTATTCATTCATCTTCTATTCTATGCACCGCATATGAGGAGTCCATGGAAAAAAACGGGCATGGTCACAAAATGCAGAAAGTTTTTATTTGATTTTATAAGTAAATGCTATTTTAAAATGCAGAAAGTGAGAAAATGTAATTTATAAGTTAGATTTTTTTTTTGATTTTATAAGTAAATGCGATTTTAAAATGCAGAAAGTGAGAAAATGTAATTTATAAGTTAGTTTTTTTTATTTGATTTTATAAGTAAATGCCATTTTAAAATGCTTCTAGCGCAAGACTACGCTTGTTTATTCACAGGATTACTTCTGAAAAAGCTGGGCTTTCAATGCAACTATTGATAAGAGGAGTAAGTTGAAAAATGTAATGTGTGTGTGACTATGCCCATTTTTCCCGTGGACTCCTCATGGGTTAGTACGATTTATAGCACATGGCCATGAGTTAAGAGCAAATATATAACATATATACCGTATATTATATATATATATATATATATATATATATATATATATATAACATATCTGAGTATTGATGGAAAAGAACCTGTATGCGGTGATTAGGTGGACAGTGAGGTTGTTGTCTGTGCTCTTTATGGGATCTTTCATGGGAACAGAACTTCAGCTTTAGATCCAGATGTTAGCAGTTGGCCTGTGCTGCAGGGGGGAGTGAAATGTGGATCATGTGTGTGTGTGTGTGTGTGTGTGTGTGTGTGTGTGTGTGTGTGTGTGTGTGTGTGTGTTTGCTGGCTGTCGGGCTTGGAAGAAGATGAGAGCAGTAGTGTATGAGGCTGTGTGAAGACAGCTGGGAGAAGATGAAAACAGACTGTGTGTGTGTGTGTGTGTATTTATGTGTGTGTGTGTGTGTGTGTGTGTGTGTGTGTATGTGCGTGTGTGTATGTGTGTGTGTGTGTGTGTGTGTGTCTCAGGGGTGAAAATTAACTTTGCAAAATGTGATTTTTTTCCCTCGACACTGACAAATGAATGGTAAAATGTACCAGTAAATTACTATTTTGTGTCCAAAATCTACCAGCCAGTGTGTGTGTGTGTTCGTGTGTGTGTGTGTGTGTGTGTGTCTCATCGTTTTGTTTTGTTTTCCTAACACTGGAAGAGTTCGGAAAGTTCCTGTGCAAACACCACGTTCCTGTTCCACTGCCTTCAGGGAGATTCTCGCCCCCTCTCTTTATTGCATAACAACACTCTCTATCTCCCTTACACACACACACACACACACACACACACACACACAAGCAAGCAAGCAAGCACACATGCAGTTACCACCGCAGATGGTATAAAGATGCAGTGTTTAGGCAGACACACACACACACACACACACACTCATACACACAAGCAGTTACCACAACAGACACTACAAAGACGCAGTGTTCAGGCTAGGACACACACACACACACACACAAACACAAGCAGTTACCACAACAGACACTATAAAGACGCAGTATTCAGGCAGACACACACACACACACACACACAAAGGTGGATATGTGCGGTACTTAGGCGGCTGGGATGAGAAGAGAAGAGAGGAGATGAGGGGAGATAGAGGAGGAGGCTGGCGGGGCAAATTGGGGATAAATCAGCCGCTTGAGCCCTCCCCTCACCCCATAAACATGACGGCACACCCAACAAAGCACCACAAATCACACCATCAGACAGCCAGCCAGCCAGCCACGCTAACGGCGCATTCTCATCACTCGCACACACACACACACACGCACACACAGACACACACACACGCACAGACACACACACACTCACACTCTTTCTTCCATCACATGTCCCATCACTTCCTGCTGCTAGTCACTTGTTTGACCTTTGACCTTATGCTTGCAGCTGATTGGCTGAACTCACCAGATTTAGTTCACTGAGAACAGAAATATGTAACTGTAAGTGAAAAGCTGGGCTCTCTTCAAAGCTCACATGTGTATGGGTGTGTACATTTGAAAAAGTGTGTGTGTGTGTGTGTCTGTATGTGTGCAGATTCACATTTGTATAAGTGTGCACACGTTACGTTGAGTGTTTTCACGGGCAGTGATCATGTATGTTTTAGGGAACACACCCACACACGCACACTCTGGCGTGTGTATAGACAGATAGAAAGATAGATACTGTAGATATACCTCCAGCTGGAAGGGTGTGTGTGTAGAAACACACACACACACACACTCACCCCCACAGGCATGGGTTTCAACACCTGGGAAGGCTGAGCACTGATAACAATCTATACCGCAGTTTGCAGAAAAACAACCCTACACATTCCAGCATAGACCATACTTAATGAAAGCAGAGGTGGAATGTGTGAGACTGATAGACAGACAGATACACAGACAGATACACAGACAGATACACAGACACACAGACAGATACACAGACAGATAGACAAATACACAGACAGATACACAGACAGACAGACAGACAAATACTTTAGGATCTAAAACACCCATAGGGTAAATTAGTGTTTCTCAAAGTTTTTCAGGCCGAGAACTCCCCCCCCCCCCCCCCCCCCACACACACACACACAAAAACCTCAAAGGGCATTCTATTCTAATCTATTCTATTCTATTCTATTCTATTCTATTCTATTCTATTCTATTCTATGCTAGATTGTCTTGTATTGAAGGACAATATACAATCCATTGGAAATGCAGCTGTCCATAGCCTTTCGGCATTGTCCACCTGTGGACTGATGTCATCAAATGTGCTAATCGCTAACATTAATACTAATGCACTGTCATTGCGCACCTCATAAATGAGTCCCCACAGGCACTGCACCCACCGTAAATGAGTTCCCGCTAGCAGTGTGACAGCACTAATGGCATCCATATAAACAGACAGAGGGGTTATCTGGCAGGGAGGATGCTTGCAGGTTATGGCAGCGATGACCTTTCTGCTTTCACACACTGACTTATCAGGCATGTAGGAGGACTATACAGCTCAGACAACACACACACACACACACACACACACACACACACAAACACCCACAAACATACACAAACACACACATACAGATACACTGTGTCATAAACCATTACATGGTAAGGAGCACAGGCACACAAAACACACACAAACAAACACACACACACACACACACACACACACACACACACACACACACACACAAGCACACACACACACACACTTTATTGCTGGTCTGTGCAGTAGATAAAAGATCCCCATCCCCACGTCCCCGCTTCCACCCATCAGTCCACTCCAGACGCATCCCTCTGCTCCACACAGCTTGGCTCACTAAACTGGTGTGTGTAGTATAATGTGTGTGTGTGTGTGTGTGTGTGTGGTGCAGCTGCCATCAAGGCCTGGTCTTCCTGCTCTTTAACGAGCCAAGTGACCTTGATGTTTGACCTTGGCCATCCCTCCCTCCATCCCTCCCTCCCTCCCTCCCTCGCTCCCGGCCACCATAAAAGTCTCCTCCAGTCGGAGCGTTCATTAAAAGAAGCCGCCGTGCCAATGAATAAAACAGCCACGAGCAGAACACACACACCCACACACACACACACACACACACACAGCAAGAGCGGTCCCAGCAGAACTTCCCAACAGCAGAACCCCAGCAGAACCAGAACCTCAGCAATAGAACCCCCCACCCCCAATTTATATCCGGGTCAGACCCGGATCAGAACTGGGCCTGGCTCTGGGTCGGCGCGGTACCAAAGATGAGGGCCCTTATGAAGTGTCCAGTTATTAGCGGAGGGGTAGAGATGAGGGGAACATTAAGCTCTGGAGATGGGTACAGAAGCCCATTACACAGGCCACACACACACATACACATTTAGAGATAGAGAGAGGGAGTGAAAGGGGAACATTAAGCACTGGACATGTACAGGAGCCCATTACACAGGTCACACACACACACACACACACATTAATGCCCTTACACACACACACACGCACACACACACACACACACATAGGCCCCAGCACTGCACTATTCAGGCAGGCCACACATACACACACACACACACACACATACACACACACACACATACAAACACACCCTCACACCTAGAGAGAGAGAGAGAGAGAGGGGGGAACATTAAGTGCTGGAGATATACATGTACGGAACAGCATTAAACAGGCCCCTGCACTGTTCAGGCAGGCCACACTTACACACACACACACACACACACGCCCCACACTGACACTCAGAGAGAGTACATGTACAGGAGAACATTAAATAGGGCGCAGTGCTGCACTACTCAGGCAGATCACACAGACACACACGCACACACACACACAGTGCACACTGCACTATTCAGGCCATGGGGCTGCAAGGACATGGACTCTGCCTGCCATGTAAGTATGATGTCATTATTACTGTCCTGTGATATTGCGACCTGTGTGTGAATGGGTATGCGCATGTATGTGTGAGTCAGTGGCCAGGACCAGTGTGTGTGTGCATGTGGGCGTGTGTGTGTGTGTGCGCGTGTGTGTGGGTCAGTGGCCAGGACCAGTGTGTGTGTGTATGTGTGCGTGTGACTAGGATCAGTGCTTTAGTGGAGGCTAAACACACATAAATGCTGTTTATGCACCTCTGGCCATCACAACACAGTTTTATACCTTTTTCTGATTGCTAATGTTAATGTAGCGCATAGCGTACCCACCTTGTTTTTTACCACTGCATGTATCATTGGCCCTCACTACTGACCAGGGGGCGGAAATGGATGTTACCGTTTGCTAGGAAGCTTCAGAGCAAGGTTGATATCCCCTCTCTGAGATATATCGCCTCCCTGGGATATATCGCCTCTCTGGGATATATCCCCTCTCTAGGATACATCACCACTCTGGGATAGAAGACATAAAAAACCTTGTTCAGAAATCCTTCAAAGGTGTAGTTGTCTGTCCTTTTTTGTCCCCCTATGGTAAAGTCTGAGTTGTAACACAAAAGAACAGTTTTTTAAAAGAGTTTTAAACAGTAAAACATTTGGTTACACTTTCTATGAAGCTTATATTCATAGGACTTTATAAACACATTCATAAAGACTTCATAATGCTTAATAATGGTTGAAATTAGTATTCATAACTATTTATACATACTTATGCACTTATAAGGCATTTATAAGGCAGGTAAAGCTTTATAAGCAAGAATGCACTGTGTCACTTGATGTTGGAATAGGGCTTATGGAGTAAGATACAGCATTATAATGCTTTAGGAGTACAGTCATGAGTATGTATAATACCACTATGGTATGAATACCACTATGAATACTATGCATACTTGTGCATCATAAGCCTTTTTGAATGTGTTTACAGAGTCTTGTGAATACATGCTTAGTAAAAAGTGTTACCAAACATGTTTTTTAACAATCTCTAGACTTCTCTCATTTATCTCCCATATCGATGAATAATTTAATATCACCCCAAATCCCAATTTCCCCCCCTACAGCAGATAATGACACCCCGGTGTGTGGGGCAGATGAGGGTTGCCATGGCGCTGAGGAGGAAGTGCACATTTATTAGTTTCTAATTATAGCCATATTTATATGAGCCTGCCTCAGCCACTCTCACAAGCAGACCTTCCTTACTTAAGGCCAAGGCCATTCTTCTTAGGCAACTGAATATTATTTGTGTGTGTGTGCTTGTGCATTTGTATGTGTGTGCACGCTTGTGCATTTGTAAGTGTGTGTGTGTGTGTGTGTGTGTGTGTGTGTACACTTGTGCATGGGTAAGTGTGTGTGTGTGGGCATGTGTATGTGTATGTGCGTGCATGTGTGCGCACTGGTGCATTTGTAAATGTGTGTATGTGTGTGTGTTTGTGTGTGTGTGTGTGTGTGTGTGTAAAGAAAGGTAGTTTGTTGGCCAGGCTGTGTCTCCAGGGTCACACTTACTAGGGTGTGTGTGTGTGCACTAGTAAAGAAAGGTAGTGTGTTTTGGATAGTGCTGTGCTCTCCTCATGTTAGACTAAGCAGGGGCACAGGACCTTGTGGACTAGGCCAACAGGCGATTCATTACGCCAGCATCACATACACACACACACACACACACACACACACACTTGAACCCATAGGCACGCCCATTGAAGTGTCTTCACACATACACACACACACACACACACACACACACACACACACACACACTTGGAGAGAGGAGGACACCGGACCCTGTGGAGCCAAGCAACATGTGATCCATTATCCAGGGGGACAGCCATGGAGACGCACGCACACACACACACACACACACACACGCACACACACACACACACATCCATATTTATCTATTAGCCCCAGCCTTGGGGAACACTTCAGGGCAGAGACAACCTCTGCGGGACAACCTCTGCGGCTGTGCGACACACACACACACACACACACACACACACACACACACACACACACACACACACACACACACACACATGCATGCATGAGTGTCCTCACACATACAAACACACACACACACACACACACACACTTGAACCCATAGGCACACCCACTGATTTGTTAGGTTGCTACACAAAAGTCCCTTAAAGAGGTTTTGTTGTAGGGCAGGTGCCTTTGGCAACTAAGTGTATGTGTGTGTGTGTGTGTGTGTGTGTGTGTGTGTGTGTGTGTGTGTGTGTGTGTGTGTGTATGTGTGTGAATGAAAAAAGTACAGAGTGTGTGCATGCATGCGTGTGTGTGTGTGTGTGTGTGTGTGTGTGTGTGTGACACAGGGTGAGAGAAAAAAATGCCCATCTGTGTCCTTCATTGTCCATTGGTTTTTTTTTTTCTGCATCCTTTCTTTTTAACATGTGCCCTTCATCCTCCCTTCTTTCCTTCCATTTTTATCTCTCTACATCCCTCTTTTCCTCTTTCCCTCCTTTGTATCTATCTACTTCCCCTCTTTTCCTCTTTCCCTCTTTCTCTCCTTTTTTATCTCTTTCATCCCTCTTTTCCTCTTTCCCTCCTTTTTTATCTCTCTATATCAGGGGCGGAGCCAGAAGTCATAAACTGGGTGGGCCCCCCCAAAAAATTAACTGCCTAGCCCAAAGTGCATAGGTTAATTTTAGTACTAAAACAGTCAATCAAACTTATAGCGCCTTCTGATTGGGTGGGCCTGATTAACAAGTGGGTGGGCTCAGGCTCACCCCAGCCCACCCGTGTCTACACCCTCTGGATCTACACCTCCTCTTTCCCTCCTTTTTTATCTCTCTACATCCCTCGTTCCCTCTTCCCTCCCTTTATCTGTCCACATCCCTCTCTTTTCCCTCTTGCCTTTCTTTTTATCTCTCTACATCCCTCTTTACCTTTACATTGTGATAACCAGAATAGAAACCTAAGATGCTAAATTGGGCTGCGTAAAATCAAACGTTTGGCCTAAAAATACATGAGTGGTCCCAAAAAATCCGGCAGAGTCTCGCCAAAACCAGGAAGAGAAGCCTGGTCGGACACTCTAATCATAAGGCCTTTAAGCTGCTAAAAATGTCAATGACTTTTTTTTCATACCATCTTTTAATCTCAGTCCAAACGTAGTATACTATTAAAGCAACACCCATCTTGAAAAATGAATCTTGAATTTTTGCAATTGCCCTTTTCTAAAAGTGTGGCCGTTTTTGTTAACATGTATGTGTGCATCAGTGTACATACTACTGAAAAATCTTGAAAAATGGCCGCCATATTGAATTTTTGAGTGGCCAACACCTTTTTCCAAAATAGTGGCCCTTAGAGAGAATTTCTGCTAAATTTGATGCTTTTATACCAAAGTGAACGTTTTTATTTACTAATCTGCTGTACTATATTGAAATCTGTCTGGATTGGAAGAGCTGAGTGCAGGCTGCTGTCTCTACCTGACTCACTTTCTCACCTCGTTAGCACAACTCATTTCATTATTCATCTCTGGCTACATTATTTAGCTTGGAGTTACACTGCAGCCCTCCTTCATGCCAGAAGCACACACACACATAAACACATACACATACACATACATACACACACACACACACACACACACACACACACACAGGCGCATGACACTCCTGCTGACACACACAATTTTATCCCACCCTCCCTCCCTCCCTCACACACACACACACACACACACACACACACACACACACACATGCACTCTCTCTCTCACACACACACACACACACACACACACACACACACACACACACACACACATCCCCTGCTGTTAGTGCTTGAACCCTACTTCCTTTTAGCCAGCCTCCACAATTACCTCTTTTCATTTCAAAAACACCCCCTGCCTTACTGCTTACACACACACACACACACACACACACACACACACACACACACACGTGCATAAACACTTACTTATCCCCTAAACACACACACACTGAGAGGCCTATTCACCACACACACACACACCTACACACACACACACACACACACACACACACACACAGCCTCTGTTGTCAGCCTTCAAATGGCCGTGACCTTGAGCTGGCTTGTTCTGTGATGCTAATTTACTGAGCCCTGCACATGCAGCCACACATCAACCCTCTCCTCTTTCTTTTCTTCTCTCTCTTTCTTCTCTCTCTTTCTTTCTCTCTTTCTCTCTATCTTTTTTCTCTTTGTGTCTCACTTTCTCGCTCTCTCTCTTTATCTCACTCTCCTTTCTCTCTCTTTCTCTCACTTACTCTCTCTCTTATTGGTCAGGGATTTTATTCCTTGTATTTATTGATTAAAAATACAAATATTGATTTAGAAAGCTTTTTTAGAAGTTGCTTTTTTGTTGTACTATAACTTCCCCTTTACATCCTTCTTTTTTCTGACTTTCTCTTTCTTGTTGCTCTTTCTCTCCATCTGCCGTCTATCTATATCTGTTTTTATTTCTCTCTCATTCCTCTCCTCTACCTGTTACTCCACAGTCAGTCCTCCCTTCTTTCTCTCTCCATCTTCCCCACTACACTACCCCTCTCCCACACGCACCCAAACACACACACACACACACACACACACACACACACACACACACACAGTGGCGGTTCTATAGTGTTTTACGCCCCGGGCGAGACCACCCCTCAGCACCCC
>CM059273.1:9790987-9803487 GCA_030347295.1 Setipinna tenuifilis | reverse complement strand
AGAGAGAGAGAGAGATAGTAAGAAAACCAGAGACAGAGAAAACAGAGACAGCAAAGACCGGGCACAGAGAGAGACAGACAGAGAGAGAGAGAGGAGAGAGAGAGGAGAGAGAGGGAGAGGGAGAGAGAGGGAGTGATAAAAAGAAAGAGTGATGCCTGTGTAGAGGGTGCTGGCGGTTGTTAATGAGTCCACATTGATAATGTCACCTGCAGACAACACAACAGCAGCCAGACACAGCCATTAAAGAACAGCACAGAGAAGGAGAGGGAGAGAGAGAGGAGAGATTGAGAGAGAGAGAGGGAGAGAGAGGAGTCAGAGAGAGAGGAGAGAGAGAGAGAGAAGGAGCAATAGAGAGAGGAGTGGAAGAGATAGAACGGGAGAGAGAGAGAGAGAGGGAGAGAGAGAGGAGAGAGAGTGCTAAAAAGAAGGCCATTAAAGACCAGCATGGAGTAAAGAGAAAGAGAGAAGGGGAGAGAGAGAGAGAGAGAGAGAGAGGAGTGTGAAAGAGAGGAGAGGGAGAGAGAGGGAGAGGAGAGAGAGAGATAGAAAGGGAGAGAGAGAGAGGAAAGAGGGTGATAAAAAAGGCCATTAAAGCACAGAGTGAAGAGAGAGAGAGGCAAGGAGAAATATGGCCACACACACACACACACACACACACACACACACACACACACACACACACACACACACACACAGTCATCCTCTACTGAACACAACAAAGATTGTGTACAGCTTTCCACACACAAACACACACACACACTTTACAAGCAAAGCAGTCCCTGCAGACATTAAAAACCAAAGAACATTTGTGAACTGCACAAAGACTTAAAGGTGTTCTTCTCTTCATAATGTTGTTTACCATATTGTTTATTAATGATTTATTAATGACTTATTCACAGGTTGTTATTATTCTTATTTTCTACTGTAACCTGGCATCACCTGAACCAGGTTTTAGTTGCCAGTTCAGAGCACACACACACACACACACACACACACTTTCTGTGTGTAAACAACTGAGACTCATGTGAGCCCTGTTGCCACCCACGCATCCACACAAGATCTGTGTCTGCCTTGTCAACAGCAGAGGTCAAAGGTCAGCGCACATGCCTACAGTGTCATTGTCATCAGTGGCTCGTCTGTCATTAGCTGCCATTGTGTGCCATCAGTGCTGCCTGCCTGAGCCTGCCTTTCACTACCACCCTGTCATTAGCAGTGACACACACACACACACACGCACACACACACACACACACACACACACACACACACACACACACACACGCATACACGTACACATAGACACACACACACAGATATGTGTGCCTGAGCCTGCCTCTCACTATAGCTCTGTCATTACCAGTGACATACAAACGCACACCCACACAGACACAGGCACACACACACACTGTAAAGACACAGAGATACATAGACACACACACATACACACACACACACACACACACACACACACACACACACACATAGAGATATGTATGAGATGAGAGAGACACACAAAGAGGGAGAGAGGGAGAGAGAGAGAGTGTGTGTGTGTGACAGGCACGCTAACGATAGAGACAGCAGGGCACATCAGCACATACACACTCACACTCACCCTACACACTCACACACACACACACACACACACATAGTCAGAGACATGAATGAGACATGAAGAGAGGGAGAGAGTGTGAAGGAGGGGAATGGGGGGGTAGAGAGAGAGGAAGGAGGGTACAAATGTGGGGAGGGAGAAAGAGAGGGAAACAGAGAGGAGGACGAGACAGAGGGAGAGAAAAACGGAGAGGGGGGTGGCAAGAGTGAGAGACAGGGTGAAGAAGTGAAAGATGGGTCAAACAGATGGAGACAAAGAGATAAAGAGAGAGAGAGAGAGAGAGAGAGAGATATATATATATATATATATATATAGAGAGAGAGAGAGAGAGAGAGATGGAGAGAGAGAGAGATGTGAGGCAGGTGTTACAATCTGGGGAAACTAAGGGCACACAGACAGACAGATGGAAAGTATGTGACAGAGAAACTGGGAAAGGGAGAGAAAGAGAGCGGGATAGAGAGAAAAAGATAGGGAGGGAAGAAAGTGTAAATGGAGAGAGATAGAGGGATGGAGAGAAAAAGATAAAAAGAGAGATAGAGGTAGGGACAAAGGGAAAGAAAACTGAAAAGGAAAAATGTGATACTCTCACAAAGAGAAAGTGTGACTCGAGAGGAGAAATAATAATGTGTGTGTGTGTGTGAGTGTGTGTATGTGTGTATGAGAGAGTGTGTGAGAGAGAGAGGAGATGTGGAGCTGTGGGGCAGGGGCAGAGGGAGTGAGGAGACAGACATCAGTGTGTGTGTGTGTGTGTGTGTGTGTCGCAAAAAGTATTGATTGTGTTGTGATTGATAATTTCATTTCATGTTTTATGAAAAAGCTGTCTCGCATTATTTGGGTTACACATTTCAAAAGAGTAATACAAGAGTGTGTTGTGAGTGTTGTAGTGTGTGTGTGTGTGTGTGTGTGTGTGTGTGTGTGTGTGTGTGTGTGTGTGTGTAACATCTCCCAGGGGTGTGAAGTTCATTAATATTCCATCCTCATGCTCAGTCTCTTTTTCAGTGTGCACTTCCTCATAATACCATTTGAAACCAGACACACACACACACACATACACACACACACACACACACACACACACAGCTTCCTTACACCCCCTCGTGCAGCTGTTCCCACCTCACCTACGAAACGTGTGTTGCCATGGTGATAGCCGGATGCCGTCTGTGAGCAGAAGTGTAGAGAGGGAGAGAGACTTCATGGTGTGTGTGTGTGTGTGTGTGTGTGTGTGAGCAGGAGAATAAAGAGAGAGAGAGAGAGGCTTCATGATGTGTGTGTGTGTGTCTGTGTGTCTGTGAGCAGAAGTGTAGAGAGGGAGAGAGGCTTTATGGTGTGTGTGTGTGTGTGTGTGTGTGTGAGCAAAAGAATAGAGAGAGAGAGTGAGAGAGGATTCGTGAGGTGTGTGTGTGTGTGTGTGTGTGTGTGTGTGTGTGTGAGCAGCAGAGTAGAGAGAGAGGTACGACTCATGAGAAGAGGAGAGCAGCTCTTATCCACACACTACATGATGTAAACAGGGTGTAAGCAGGCTGTGCACACACACACACACACACACACACACACACAGATAGGCAGACAGACAGAGCGACAGACATAGTGAGCTACCAAATACCTGATTTCACCAGCACCAGATATTTTATTTAAAAGAGACAGATATAATAAAGTGTGTGTGTGTGTGAGTGTGGGCGTGCGTGCGTTCATGCATCTTTGAGGGGGTACAAAGATAAAACAAAAATAATGGGTATGTTATCTAGAGAAGGAACTAGAGACAAGCAGAGGACCACAGATTCCTCAAGCAGACTGGAAACAAGATACATGAAAAACAAAACAGTGGTCAGGAAAAGTCAAACAGAGAGAAAATAGGAGAGAAGAGTGGAGGAAGAGAGACACAAACACATACACACCTACACACACACACACACACACTTTCATTTCTACAGTATCTTTATGGGGCACACTCATTGACTCTCATTATAATTTAACTAAAGAATGATAAACTGTGCTTACACCAAACCCATCCCTAACCATAACTTTTTGTTTTATCAGTAATAACAACATAACCAAGAAAAACACTGTTAGACTAGTGGGGAACACAATCTGTTCCCCACAAACCACCCCTTATCTGGTTTTCCTATCTTAGTAGGGAATATTTGTGCCCCACGTGTAGGTTTCACTGATGCACGCACGCACGCACACACACACACACACACACACACACACACACACACACAGACACACACACAGACTACTGAAGTATAAAACATGTTAAAGCCACTACATTCTACATTCTACATGTCTACAGATGGTAAGGTGTATCTGCAGAAAGCTAGTTTGCATCAACCAGTGAAAACAGTCCAGTATCACAGTGCTGCAGTATAGTCATGTTCTGTTTAATGACATACACACAGACACAGACACACACATACACACACACACACACACACACACACACACACACACACACACACAAAGTATCATAGTGCTACAGTATAGTCATGTATAGTCATGTTCTGTTTAATGCCATACACACAGTTACAGAAGAGCACATCAGCATAGAAAATAAAGAAATGTTCTTCATTTACACATAATCCCATGTGTAATAAATAAAAAAACACATACATGTCCATGATATTACCATTTACACACTAACACATACATGTTTCTTCTCTTCAAACAGCATACACAAACACCTGCAAAATATATATTTATATATGTGGGTACAGGCAAGGCTAACGGTGACGGGCGGTTTGGTGAAGCTAACGGCAGCCTCAGTGATGCAACACCTGCGCAGGCTAACGGCTAAGCGCTAGCCTGCCCTATTATCATTGCTAATCTACTTCGCCTGGGCTCCCATCCGGATGATAATGACAGGAAACACACAACACACACGGTAATGAAACCACGCAAAGGGATGGCTGCAGGTGTGTGTGTGTGTGTGTCGGAGGTTTACTGATTAAAGCGTGTTACTGTTCATTTGATTTAGATTAACACCATTAGCGCCATAGCAACAGGGAGGACAAATAAACAGGACTGAACACAGTGCAGTGGAGATGACACAAACACAGAAAAGTAGGTGAAAAACGGGCCCCCATCTCTCTTTCTCTCTGCCCCCTCTCCCTAGTGTGTGTGTGTGTGTGTGTGTGTCTGTTTGCCTGTCTGCCAGGCTGTAGAGGAGAGGAAGGAGTTTCGATTTATAAACGCACACTTATTTCAGTCAGTTGGAGAGAGCAGACCACACACACAGAGACACACACACACACACACACACAGTGTACACAAGCACACAGCAGTTCCCATTTTCCTGTATTAAAATGGTGGCAGATTCTGGCACATTCATTAGAGAGCACAGGCGTACACACACACACACACACACACACACACACACACACACACGAACACACATACTCACTCGTGTCCCCGCAGTAATTGGTGTGACATTTATTTCGGCCCTGTTTGAGCCGTATCTGAGCAATCTGTCTATGCAAATGGGCCACCAATTTGCTACAGGTCGGGAGTTCTCTGGGTGTGTGTGTGTGTGTGAGTGTGTGTGTGTCAGTTTAATACAGGTTGGGAGTTTGTGTGTGTGTGTGTGTGTGTGCGTGTGCCAGTTTGATACAGGTTGGGTGTGTGTGTGTGTGTGTGTGTGTGTGTGTGTGTGTGCCAATTTGGTGCAGTTCGGGAGTGTAAATTTGACTTCCTGTGCAGAGCCGCCTCAGACCGCACCAATTAGGCCACTGGGAAGCGCTGGTCGCCGTGGAGACTGGAGACGAATCGGATCCGGCCGCATCCTCCTCTCGGAACAGAACCTCTGGATGACTCACCGGGGAGGAAGCAGGTCTTACCCGTTGTCCGTGGGGGGACGGGGTGTGTGTGTGTGTGTGTGTGTGTGTGTTTGTGTGTGTGTGTGCGGAACAGTGTGTCTTGTCTCGTTTGGGGAGCAGTGGCACTTCTATATTTGACACAGCCTTGTTAAATATTTATGGTGTGTGTATGTGTGTGTGTGTGTGTACATGCATGCTAATCAACATGGGATCACAGGGAACACGCCAGAGTTTCCACGGTGACACGTGTCAAAAAAGGAAAACACAAAAACAAGAGAAAAAAAAGGAGTTAATGAAAAAAAAGAACTGCAGAAAAAAAACAACAAAATAAGATAAAAACAAAGCCCAAATTGAGTCTTCCTCAGCCACTGAAGCAACCAGAGTGATTCTGACAGCCACCGTCCAAACAGAGAAAAGAGGCTGTGAAGTGTTGTCAAAGTGCCAATGCTGACCGGTGTGTGTTTTAAGGCCCTGGCGTGGGATGTGGGAGTGCGGTGGGGGGGTGGTAGGGGTGCGGGTTGTGTCTTGGCTTAGGGTGCTGCTGGGTTACTGTACTGTAGACAGCAGCCATGGAGCTGGATGTTTGTTTCTATAAGCTATATATCTCAGATAGAGCTGCACATATCTGGTAGTTAACCTGGATCTGTCAATCATCTTAGTGCTCTTAGGGGCCCCTGGGTTTCGCAAGTGAAAATGCCAAACAGGAAGTGAGATGTTTAAAGTGCTTCGCCACAGTGAAATTAGAAAAACAACACACTGGAATCATTCATTCAACATAACGATCCTTCCAAATGACAGATTTGGTGGAGTTTGATCCTCAGGAACTTTCTAGAATTCCGGAGCAGTGGGTTGGTTTATAAATCTGATTTCCCCTGTGTTTTTGCCCGTGATGTTTGATACCCCAACCCAGCCGAGCCCTGAATCACACAGGCTCCACCAGTCACTGCCAGAAGCTAAGAGGCACACTGGGTCAGATGTTTGTCTGTGTGTGTGTGTGTGTGTGTGTGTGTGTGTGTATGTGTGTGTGTAGGGTGCTCAAGGGTGGACGATGTGTGTCTGTGCTGGCGGCCAGCAGTGACAGAATCAGGTTGTTTTATTAGAGTAACACACACACACACACACACATGCACACGCACACACACTTTAAATTTAAGGCAGTAATGGTTGAGGATGAAACCAAATTTCAGCGTGGAGCTCATCAAAGCTCTCCTCCTTTCATCTCCTCACTAATGTCTGCCTGTATTACCCCTTAGATTAAACAGTGCCACCCCTCCCTCTCTCCCTCCCTCCCTCCCTCCCTCCCTCTCTCTCTCTTTCTTTCATGCCTCCCTCTCTTCTCTTCCTCCTCTCTCTCATTAACTCCCTGCGTATGCCTGCAGGCTCAACACACACAATTACACACCACACGCCATAAACTTTACTGCTCCCACATAAAACAATGGCTGGGTGGCTGTGTTGATGTGGCCCATGACTCAGCTTCGCTAACGTGCTAATGTCGTTAGCGCGGCTCCCTTCAGTCCCACTGCGGCGGTGGTCGGCTAACGGGCTAATGTCGTTAGCACCAGCACTCCCATGAGTCCCAATGGCGTGGTCAAGCTAACGTGCTAATGTCAGTATGCTTTCTGTCAACGTCTGTTTGTTTACTGCTTGCAGTCATTTCGGATGTCTAATCAATGTGCATTCCCCTTAAAAAACACTCCTACGTTCGTACACACTCAGGGACCTGTAATTAACCTGCAATTAACAGGCAAAAATGGTGGCTCGGCTTCAACTGAACTGACAAACAATTTCAGCCAATAAACATGTAGCTGCAGGAGCATAGGGGAATTTGATTGGCGGAGGCCACATAGCAACAACTTATTTTGTTGTTAAAATAAGGGACCCTGCCACTAGTGTCCAGATGTGTGGTCATCCAATTAGCGCTGCTCACCAAACGAACCTCTGTGGTGGTGGTGGTGGTCGGGGGGCAGAAATAGAAGCTTTGCTTCTCCCATTACAATCTCTCTGCAGACCTTCCACACCTAACCAGGACTCCCCATTCCATCTCCCCCCCATATTCTCAGTCTCCACCTGGGCAGGCCAGTTGCGGTAGCTCAGAGACATAGAGGGTGACAGAGGCAGCCAGCTGTGTTAAGACAAATAAGTTCCATTTTCCAAATAGGTCCATTTTCCTTCTGAGCCTCGAGACGCGGCCATCCGGCCCAGACACTGTCAGTCCAGTTCCGGTAAGGTCTGTTAAAGTCATCCCGCAGGTTCCTTCCTGTTGTTGTGGTTGTTTTTGTGATGTCAGAGATACACAATGTTCTCCTCCACCCCGTCCTCCCCCACCTCCGTCTCCACGGTGATGTAGGGCTCCAGCAGGAAGGGGTGGTGGGTGTACGCTGGGAAGGTTGTCCCCGACGACCAGCCCTCTCGGACGATGCTGGACACGTTCAGCTCTGTGAAGACAGACAACCCAGACATGACTAATCAATCAATCAATCTGTCACTGACACTACACATTAACAACCAACACACACACTAAAAACAATCAATCTGTCACTAACAATACACACTGGCGCCAACAACAATCGTCACATTCGAGGAGTACAGGGGAAAATGGGCATAGTCACAAAAGCACATTTTTCCAGTTACTCCTACTGTCGCTGGTCGCACTGAAACCCCAGCTTTTTAAAAAGTATTCCTGTGAATAAAGGAGCATAGTCTGGAGCTAGAAGCATTTTAAAATGGCTATCTACTTATAAAATCAATCTTATAAATTGCCTTTTCTCAGTTTCTGCATTTTTGTGACCTTGTCCGTTTTTCCTGTGGACTCATTTCACAGAACGCTGAAGAACACTGCAAATATTCCAGACTAATTATGGCACACACTCACACCCATATTCTCTAGCTGTTATATTTGGCCACATGATGGATGAGTCAGGTACTGGACAAGCTCATGGTCACTTCACATGTGGCCACTCAAACATCAGTATGGACACTTCCTGGAATGTCCATCCATTACTTCCTTCATCCATAGACACAGAGAAGGAGGACAGAGAAAGGAAGAGAGAGAGAGAGAGAGAGAGAGAGAGAGTGTGTAAAAGGGCAGAAAGAGGATGAGAGAAGAGAGGAAGACAAAGAAGACTGATGTAGTGTGACATAAAAGACAAAAACAAAAAGGGTGAGTGAGAGAGGGAGAGAGAGATGGAGAAGGAAAGAGAGAGAAATGGGGGTGGATGGTATATCACTAGTGTGTGAAGGGGCAGGTGTGTATGTCTGGCTGAGCGGTGGTTGGGTCATGAGTGGTGTGTGTGTGTGTGTGTGTGTGTGTGTGTGTGTGTGTGTGTGTGTGTGTGTGTGTGTGTGTGTGTGTGTGCATGGCTGCTTTTAGTGCTGCTAGTACACGCCTAATGGAGTCTTCCCATCAGTCATGCAGTGCCATCCCCACTAAGGCATCTCACAGTGATTAAAGACCAAGTAAACACACACACACACACACACACACACACACACACACACACACACACACACACACACACACACACACACGCACACACACACACACACACATGCACGGTGACACACACTGAATAATGAAGCACCTAGGCTTAAAGAAGCAGTTGATCAATGGCTTCAGCCTTTATTCCTGTATACACCCCCCCAACTCTGTATGTGTGTGTGTGTGTGTGTGTGTGTGTGTATGCAATGGCTATGCTACTAATGAACCTGCAGCGCACTGGACAACAGTGTTGTGAGCTAGCCCCTAGGTTTGGGTATCCAATAATTAGCAATAATCACACTGAGTCTCTTCATAGGGGAAATGTTTGCTATTTTACACCTAAAGCCTCCTTGTCTGGTTGTTTATTATATAACAGGACCACAATTTGGTACATTTTTTGTGTCATCATATCAATGAACACCGCCGATCAGTCAATAAGTTTCATGTCTTTGAAAAATAAGATTTATGGTGTAGGAAAGATTTCCGGAATTACTCTTTAATTATCATTTAATTATCGCTTAACTATCGTTTAATATACTCAAAGGGCTCTATTTTCACGATCATAAGCGCATTGTCTAAAGTCTGTCGCGCAAGTTGCTTTGGGGGCGTTCCCGACACAATTTGGTATTTTCACGGCGGAAAAAGCGAACATTGCGCCAGGCGCATCGTTCAAAAGGGTTGGGTTAAGTTACTTCATTAGTCATGGGTGTGTTTTACAATTAACCAATGAGAATTTATACTCTCATTCCCTTTAAGAGCCAGCGGGCGCATTGTCCATAGCCTGTTGCTATTACCATGGCGGATTTTCCCGGACGGGAGGAGCTTTTCGGTGGAGACCTATCTGCTTGTGCATGAAGTGAAAGCGCGTGAGTAGTTGATATTCGGGGATGGAAAGAATCCCCCAACCTTCGCGGGTCATAGAAGTATGGGAGGAAATATCTTCAATAATTGTGTCCTCCTTTGACAAGAAGAGAACTTTCGAACAGTGCCCAAAGCGGTAGCCTACAACAACGTTAGAAGATGTAAAACAAAAGCTTTAAACTCAAAGGAAACATCAAAAATAAAAGGTGGAGGTCCATCAAACCATTAGTCCACTAGTTTTCTTTTTGATGAATTTCTTACAACTTGCCACGCTGTTTATTAAATAAACTGCAGAGCATTGCAACCGCTGTTTATTTAAAAGACAAAATAAACTGCAGAACATTGCTATAAACTGCAAAACATTGCTATACTCTTATTATTTGTGCCTGTTTGCTTATTAAAACATAAAAATACATGGCTATACAGGCTATACACGTTGCAACTTTTCTGCCAGTTCAGCTCGCCTCTCTGGGGCAGCAGCAGGTACATCTGGGTTCAACGCGCTGTGCGCCGAAAGCGGTACAACAACGTTAGAAGACAAGAAAACAACGCCTTAAACTCAAAGGAAACATCAAAAATAAACGGAAGGTATAGGTCCATCAAACCATTAGTCCACTAATTTTCTTTTTGACGATTTGTCCATATTATTTCTTACAACTTGCCACGCTGTTTATTTAAAACGACAAAAGAAATCGTAAATAAACTGCAGAACATTACAATCGCTGTTTATTTAAAATGACAAAAGAAATTATAAATAAACTGCAGAACATTGCTATAAACAGCACAACATTGCTATATTCTCATTATTTGTGCATGTTTGCTTACTAAAACATACAAATACATAGCTATATAGGCTATACATGTTGCAACTTTTCTGCCAGTTCAGCTCGCCTCTCTGGCGCAGCAGCAGGTACATCGGGGTTCAAAGCGTTGTGCGCCTCTAAAATAGCTTTTCAACAATGCGCCAGTGACGAAAAAGCACCTTTTTATTAATCAAAAGCGCAAATGGTTTGTACGTCCTCATAATAGCATCTGGTGCGCTTTGCGCCAGACCACACCTCTTCTTTTCGCTGAGCCGCCCGTCACGGCGCAATGTCATCTGCTACCTCGACAACGTGATTTTTTGCCTGAAAAAATGAACGTTGCGCTGGCACAAAATAGCAATGACAGCATGCGCATGTCGCGAATGCACAATGCGCCGCGGCAAAATAGGGCCCAAAGACACCTCGTAGAACTGTAAACAAAGTCTGAATTACAGGGGGTATTAGGGGGTATAGTAATAAATGATAACACAAAACCCTTTCTGTCACTCATGGTCTGTGTTGGCTAAAGCGATTTATTGTCAAACACCTGTGTTCACTGTATTTAAATCATAATGACAACACAAACTACCCAAATGACCCTCTGAAAAATGGTTATCAATTCTGCCAGGGTATGGAAACTTATGAGCACAACTTTATCTAAACCTGCGATAAAAAGGAGAAGCCCTGTTAGGTTAACCTGGGAGGACCCTGGCTCCCCGAGGACCAAGGCATTCCACCAAAGGCATGACAAGTCAAAACCAGAAACATACTTTAACCAACATGTCATATGCAACACACATAAACGCAACCCCTTAGATCTTCATCGGGCAGTCAGGTCTGTTTTTAGCTTTTTGTTTCCCCTCCTGTTTTGTCCTGAAGGCTGGAGCCCTGGACCTGTCATGCTAATTAGCCTCCAGAGCGCTAGCTGGATGAGGAAGTGTCTTTGTAAACACAGAGCCTACAGGGCCTCCGCTAATCGATAGCACAACATCGCCTCACCTAGACAAAATGGCAGGAGAACGCCCGGAAAGGTTAATTGGCCAATCGATAAGCCAGAACAGTGATGGACGCGACATTTAGCAAATGGTGATTAGAACTCGGTGAGGGGGAAGCCCTCCCCCTGCTGTTCTGTGGCTGGTTTTAGATTAGCCACGCTATCAAGGCTTTAAAAGGTAAATGCTAAATGGTCGATCGCTACATTAATGTTGGTACATCCACGTGTTTGTGTGTGTCTAAGTATGTGTGTATGTGTGTGTGTGTGTGTGTGTGTGTGTGTGTGTGTGTGGTGTGTAAAAAAGAGAGATATAGTACATACAAATGTTTCTCTGTGTACACACACACACGCACACACACACACGCAAATACACACACACACACACACACACACACACACACACACACACACACACACACACACACTCACACAGGCACGGATGAGTAAGTAAACTGGGAAATGAGATAGAGAAAGAGTGTATGTGGAGAAAAAACTGATGAAAGGAAGATTGCTGACACCTCACCTGTGAAAATCAGATTAATATATGTCCACATCTCTCTTTCTCTTCCCCTCTCTCTCTCTCTCTCTCCCTCCTCTCTCTCTCTTCCTCTCTCTCTCTCTCTACTCCTCCTCTCGATCTCGTGGGTGATGACAGGTTGCCCTATAATGAGTTCTGTAAAGATTTTCTAGATCGATGTTCCAATCTGTCTCGCAGCGCCTGCATACCGTGATTTACACACACACACACATGCACACACATACATATATACACACACACACGTGTGCGTATGCACATACAAACACAGACACAGGCACACACACACACACACACACACACACACAGACCCCCCCCTCCCCACACACAGCCCTGCCTAACAGACATGGCAGTTGACTGTGTGTACACTGTATGTACTATATGTGTGTGTGTGTGTGTGTGTGT
>CM059273.1:9775987-9780987 GCA_030347295.1 Setipinna tenuifilis | reverse complement strand
CACCTGTATGACGTCCAGCGGTATGACCATGCCAGCGGGCGTCAGCAGGTTGCGGTGCCGGGCGTTCCTCCAGGTGTCGAGGAGCCTGTTCTGGGTGTGCAGGCGCTGGCGCTCCCTGTCCACGCTGCGCTGGCCCTCCCTCAGCCGCTCCAGGCTCAGCTGGTACTCCTGCAGCTGCTCCTCCAGGTCACGACGCTCGCGCTGCAGCCGCTCAGCCTCCAGGTGGCACTGTTGCTCACGCAGCTCCAGCCTGAGGGCAGGACCAGGAGGAGGAGGAGAAGAAGAAGAAGGAGGAGGAGGAGAAGGAGGAGAAGAAGGAGAAGGAGGAGGAGGAGAAGAAGGAAAAGAAGGAGAAGAAGGAAAAGAAGAAGAAGAGGAAGAAGAAGAAGAGGGAGAAGAAGAAGTAGAAGAAGAAGAAGAAGGAGAAGAAGGAGAAGAAGGAGAAGAAGAAGAAGACGAAGAAGAAGGAGGAGGAGGAGAAGGAGGAGAAGAAGGAGGAGGAGCAGAAGAAGAAGAAGAAGAAGAAGAAGAAGAAGAAGAAGATAAAATACTTTTCATGACATGGTGGTGGAACACTTGTTTGTAATCTGAGGAAGGGTTTTCCAGTGCCTGGTACCAGCTCAACTCATCAGCTCACATTTTTCTCCTTTTTTCATTGGACAAAAAATGGTATATGGCACTTGGTACCTGACACTATTTTTGCCATCACTTCTGTAGAGGTCCCAAGTGTGTTGAAGTGACACCAAACGATGACATACACCTATTACGATAGGTTGCTATAGCAACCAGTTACATTAACAGATACTTTTCATGCAATGGAAAATGATACACAGTACATATGTTGAGTTTAGTCAGGATGAGCTGAGCTGGTACCAGAGGTGTCAATCCCGGGTTCAGAAAGTAAAAATCCTGCCACGTTTTTACACAGTAGATGATCTACCTGTCTTGAGTGCTCATTACGATCAGCTGATTCAGACCTGATTGAATAACATTTGTGGCAGGGTTTTTACTTCCTGAACCCAGGATTGACACCTCTGGCTGGTGCCAGGCAGTCTGAAATAGACCTTTAGTGTCCGTCCATCCACACCTGCTCTCCGCTGCCTCCTGCTGGTGCTGCCGGGCACTGCGCTCGCGCTCCCACTGCTGCCGCTCCTGGGCCAGAAGCACCTGGAGCCGGGCCACGCCCGCCACCTCCTCCCGCCGACGCTCCGCCTCCCGCTGACGCTCCTGCTCCTGCAGCACGTTGCCACGGAGACAGCCCGAGGAAGAGGAGGAGGAGGTGGAGGAAGAGGAGGAGGAGCCCTGGCGGGTGTGGGCGGGGCCGGATGGAGAGGGGCGGGGACTGCTGGAGGAGAGGAGGAGGAGTCTCTGGATCTCAAAACAGCTGTCTTGGATGGTGACCGCCGCCTACACAGGAGGGCATGACATCACAGGACATGACATCACAGGACATGACATTACAGGACAAACTCATAACTGGGCTTGTTTGAAATGACTGGCTGGTTGAGTGGCTGGTTTAAAGCAATGCATCTGGACTTAAAATAGTGATGTTTTTTTGGACAATCTCACACCATACCCAGCCATGTGGTATGGTGACGTTTGGACGAGATTGTCTGAAAACTTTACCAGCCAGCCAGTCATTTCAAACAAGCCCGTTAGAACCACTACAGGAAACAAAGACCTTATACAAACATCAGCATGAGCCCATGGTGGCTGCTTCCCTGTATGGGGACAGCCTGAGACACACAGGACTGATGCTCAATACAGTACATCCACATCAGCACTCAATCTAATATGGCATCACATCCATGACATACTCCATGATGTGTGTAGACTGTGTGTGTGTAGAATCTACACTGAGTCTGTAGACTATGTGTGTAGACTATGTGTGTGCTGGCTATGATGAGTGTCTGGACTATGATGAGTGTCTAGGAGTGTGTGATGTGAGGGGGGACCCTGAGGAGTGTGTGACACTATGCGACCCTAATGAGTGTGTCAGGAGTGTGTGAGGTGTAGTGGCACCCTGCGAGTGTGTGAGGAGAGTGTGAGGTGTAGGGTAACCCTAAGGAGTGTGTGAGGTGTAAAGGGACTGTGAGGAGTGTGTGATGTGTGTGTGACCCTGAGGAGTGTGTAAGGTGTACAGGCCCTCAGGCACTGGGTGTGTGTGTGTGTTCTTTGTCCACAGATCACAAGTCCTCTAAGCATTTAATACACACACACACGCTCTTTGTGTCTGTCTCACCCTTTCCCTTCCTCTTGCTCTCTCTCTCTCTCTCTGTCCTCATTTCATACAGACACATCAGTCACACAGACACACACACACACACACACACACATACACACACACACACACACACACACGCACGCAAGCTGAGTAATGACCTAAGCCATCCATCCATCAGCAGCCCTCATAGCCCCTGACTGAGACAGGAGGAGGAGCTGCTGTAATTACACACACACACACACACACACACACACACACACACACACACACACACACGTATAGGCACACACACACAGGCGTGCACAATGGGACACAAACACACACACATACACAAACACACACACAGTGACACATATAGACCTAGACACACATACACACACACACACACACACACAAACATCTAGACATGTGCATGCACAGAAATAGACACACACAGACCTTACTTACCCATTCCAAAAACATGCAGACATACACACTACCACACACACACACACACACACACACACACTCAACACCCCCCCAATAACGGGCCCAAGGGAGCTCACCTGGAGGCTGTAGAGTAACTGGGTCAGACTCTGCACACTCTGGCACACCTGGGATATGTGTGTGTGTGTGTGTGTGTGTGTGTGTGTGTGTGTGTGTGTGTGAGAGTGTTGTGTGTGTGTGTGTGTGTGAGTGTGTGTATATGGGGGGGGGGGGGGGGGGGGGTAAGACGAGGGAGAGGGAGAGAGAGAGAGAGAGGCCTGTTTAACTTTGGATGCTTTGACCATACAAAGCGTGCTTTCTGTCATGCCACTAAAACTCATTTTAACTTGAGGAGAGGAAAAGAGAGAGCAAAATCAAGAGAGAGGGAGTGAAAGAGCGAGAGAGACAGAGACAGAGAGAGAGTAACAGAGAGAGACACAGAGAGAGAGAGAGTAACAGAGAGAGAGAGACAGAGAGAGAAAGAATAACAGAGAGAGAGAGAAAGAGACAGAGAGCGAGAGAGACAGCGAGAAAGGGTAACAGAGAGAGGAAGGGAAGGAATGGAGAGAATACAGAGAAACCTGAAAAATATCACATAAAATCTTGACATGAAATGATATCACTGCAGCATGAAAGGAGATCAAATACTGTTATCTTTTTCACACAAACATCACATGGGACTCAAACTGATTAAAGCTAGCACATCACACAGTTTCCCAGGACTCATATAGAATTTATCTGAACACAGCAATAAAGACGGCAAAGGCCTTGACTTTAACCATGAAATGACACGTTCTCAGAAAAAAAAATGTCTCTCAACCTGTCTATAATTCCAGATATTGTCCTACTGAACCACAGCCCCATCTAGTGGAGAGTTGGCATAATCACACACGGGGCCATTACACACAACATTACCTCCCACTCTCACTCAAATTCACCTTATCAATGTAATGTCCTGGGCCAGGCCCCAAAAACACGCTTACGGCAGCAGGAAAAAAAGCGGCGGTGGCAGGCAGCAGGAGATTGAGGCCCGATTAGCCGTATACATTTTTAATGACTCGTGGTGGGGTCCAGCCTTCTCTGGACGGCCCAAACGACTTGCTCTCGGCCCTCTCCTGAACACACGGCTGAATAATTTAGCACATTAAACCTGCAACGCCACGGCCATAGATGGGAGCTGAATTATTTATGTAATGTTGATGATGCTCATTTGGCCTGCCTCTAGCCAGTGGAGGGTGTAGTCAGTCTGGCCAGAAAGAGGGTGGACGGACAGACAGACGGACTCCGAGCCCAGCCTGAGAGCCCATGCTCAGCCCTCAACGGCAATGGGCCACCGGCCAAGAACCTGGAGCCAGAGCTGACAACAAGTCTGAAAGCCCCCCTGCCCCCCCCCCCCCCCTCCGAGACCACAATTACCCCACAGAAGCAGTGACGACGCCATTAGACTGACAGATTATTAACCTTACAGTACCTCTTCAGAACAAACGTTGGCAAAGCTTTTGTTGGCAAATGATTCTACCCAGGTAACTGGAATCTTGGCGTTTTTCGATGGATTCTGTTCCACATCCTCAAGTAGAACCTCAAGAGTTCTAAGAACACGTGAAATGTGTGATTTGCTGATCATTGAGCTCTTGCATATGGATTTGCACAGCTGTCCTAACTGTTCATTTTCACACATCTCACATATTGCGGTGGGGCAGTGTAGTGAACGGAAGGAGAAGTCACCCCACCTGGCTTTGAACCCGGGTCTCCAGGGTACCAAACATGCACTTTGAGAGCCACACCAAAGAGCCAGGCTCGTTGGTGGGGCAGTCAGAGCACACACACCAAAAATCCCACTCACCTTCATGTTGACGTTTTGCGAGCCATCCGAGGGGGTGGTGGGGGGGCTGAAGGGGTCCTCTTCTAGCGATGGCGTGTCCAGCGAGAGGGAGGGGGTCTCAGGGTCGGGAAGGGACGGCTCCCTCTCTGCACCCACCTTGGGGCTCCCTGGGGGGGTCAGCTCCACTGAGGGGGGGCCCTGCTGAGGGGAGGGGCTGGAGAGGAGGGCGGGGTCACCACACGAAGTCAGAGTGGCTTTCAGGGCCTCCACTGCAGAATGAGGGGGGGCAGATAAGGGGAAGAAAAGAAAGAAGAGGCAGAAATGGGAATGGAGAGAGAGAGACAGATAGCAGGTATGAGAAGGAGAAAAAGGAAGAAGAATCGAGGAATAGGGAGAGAGAGAGGAACAAAGGAAGAGAGAGAATAAGACAGCCAGAGAAAGAAAGAAAAGTAGAGGGGAAAGAAACAAAGAAAGAGAGACATTTCATTT
>CM059273.1:9763487-9768487 GCA_030347295.1 Setipinna tenuifilis | reverse complement strand
CAGCAATGTCACAGAGCTCAAGTCGGTAAAGCTTTTTTACTTTCACTGGGGGGGGATATGGGTTATGGAATACAGAGAGATAAAATGATCAGCAAGGAGAGGACAAACTGAGCAGAGAGATTTTGTAATAAAAATCCATTTGAAGAGGCCAATGACCAAAACTGTAAGATATTAAGAAGGGGAACGTTTGCAATGGCATTTCCATAGAAGCACATATGGAAGATTGGTTATGAATAATTTATATATGAATAATGTTTCATTATGAATGATATGTGACTGATTGAGGATGTGGGAAAGCCAAGACACTGAACATTGATGTAGTGAACTTTGTCCCTGCAGGGCTACCATCCTCACCTTCTATGATAGAGGAGTCTGTGGATGTGGATGACTCTGCTTTCTGCAGAACCTCATCTGATTGGCTGTGGTTCCTCCAAAGTGCGGAGTCCATGTCTCCCTCTGGACTCTCGCTAAGGCTGATGGGATACGTAGGAACAGTGTTACTCTCCATGAAAGTAAAAGGGTAATACGAATACACAAAGCACAAAAGCATAGGCAAAAAAAAAGAAAAGAAAAAAAAATTCTGTTTTAACAACATTATCAATATATAAGCCAGGAAGTCACTCCAGGAAGTCACTTGAACTAAAACAGTTCAAACAATGATGACTATTATTTGTTTTTTGTGCTTTTTCTATGTTTAATACTTGATTTGGTTTTTGACTCACACCTGAAGAAATGTCTTTATCTTAGGACTAGAGCACACCTGGTGTTCTTAACTACTTAAGAATTCTAGTCTGGTCTAAAGCAAACATCTCAGCTTGACTTAGATATCAGACATAGCTTGGCTTTTAGTGGGTCTTCTGCCTGCACTCCAGCCAAAGGGAGCAAGTCATGGTGTCACAGCTAGTGGTGGTACACAGCAGTGAAAAAGAGACTGAATGTCAGAATAAGTGATGGGAAAGTATGGGGAAAAGGTTGAGATAAAGGGAAAATATGACAGACTTGAGAAACTAGAGATGAAGGAGAGAGAGAGAGTAAGAGACAGAGAGACAGACAGATAGACAGAAAGAGAGAGAGAGAGAGAGAAAGTAAGACACAGAGAGACAGACAAAGAGAGATACAGACGGACACACAGAAAGAGAGAGAGAGAGACAGAAAGAGAGAGAGACAGACAGAGAGACCAAGAGAGAAAGAGAAAAGGAGAGAGAGAGAAAGAGACAAAGAGAGACAAATAGAGAGACAGACCGCTCTGTTGCCGCGGGGACGCTCCTGGAGAGGGCGTTGGCTGGGGGGGCTGAGTCACGGCGGTTGTCACGGGATACCATCATGGGCAGAGACGCTGACGGGGAGATGGGGGCCACATTATTGCTCTCACGCACAGTGAAGTCTGATGGAGAGAGAGGGGGGAGAGGAAGAGAGATGGAGATAGAGAGATAGGGAGATGGAGATAGAGAGATGGGGAGATGGAATGAGAGAGAGACAGAGAGGAAGTGGGGAGAGGAAGAGAGAGGGGCATAGAAAGAGAGATGAGAGGAACCGAGAGAGAGAAAGAGATAAGGGGAGAGAGATGGGGAGAGAGAGAAAGAGAGACGGGGAGAGATAAAGATGGAAAGAGGGGGAGGAGGTGGGAAAGGAAGAGAGAGAGGCAGAGAAATAAGATAGATAGGGAGAGAGAGAGAGAGAGAAACATTGAAGATGTCATAACGACAATTTTGAGTTACACTTGCAGACATTCACAATGCAGTACAAACAACAAATAAGCATACACACACACACACACACACACACACACACACACACACACACACACACACACACACACACACTCCAAACAAATCCACATCCTCCCACAAACACACACTTACACATCCTAAACAAAAAAACATCCTCAGACAAACACACAACAAATACACATCCTCACACAAACATACACACATCCCAAACAAATACACACTCTTACAAAAAGACAGCAAATACACACCCCAAATAAATACACATTCTCACAAAAACACATAGCAAATGCACATCCCAAACAAATACACATCTTCACATAAACACACAACAGACACTCATCCTCACACAAACACACACTTACACATCCCAAACAAATAAACATCTTCACATAAACATACAACAAACACACATCCTCACACAAACACACACTTACACATCCCAAACAAATAAACATCTTCACATAAACACACAACAAATAAACTTATTCACACAAACAGCCTTAGAAATACTTACAACAAATACACATTCCCACACTACTACACACTCCATTCCAAACACAAACACAACCTCACACACTTAAAAGATAAATGTTTAGACATACTCTGTGGAAGAGATGCTGTTCTGGACTTCACCATCGAAACGGCATATTTATCTTGAAGTTTCTGTGACCACAAAAAATACTGTACTCAGACAAGTACATATTATAAAACACACACACACACACACACACACCGATACACACATACACACATACACACACACACACACAGGTCTTAGGTGTTACACTTAACAGCAATCATTTCTGTTAAAAAAAGCAAATGTGTCACTTGTGTGCTGTAACCATTAACATGCATGCATGCACACACGCATGCACGCACACATGCGCGTGCACATACACATACACATACACATACACACCTCTCCTCTTTATTAATTGCCATAATCATTAACATGCCTATCACCAGGTTATACTTGAGGAAAGATAAACAATACACACACACACACACATACACACACACACACACACACACACACACACACACACACACACACACACACCTACGTACCTTCAGACAAGGTGTGGCAGAGTCCCGACAGCCTTTATGGACTGTGAGAGTGCAGTCTGAGGACAGAGGAGTGTGTTGATAAAACACACACAGTTAGAAACATGTCAATACCAGAGAAAATATAACACATGTGCCAACATACACACACACACCCCTCCAAAATACAGTATTGGTGGGTTATGACCCATGCCATTACCAGAAACAACAATAAATACACATCAGAATTCACACACACACACACACACACACACCTATAATACAGTATTGGTAAGTTACAACCCATGTCATTACCAGAAACAACAATAAACATCAGTATACACCCCCCAGCCACACACACACACACACACACACAATATTAAGAAAGCTCCCTACAGCTAAAGTCATGGCACTAAGTGTATTGTTTGAATAAAGATGTGTGTAAATTTATTGACAGTATGTGTGTGTGTGTGCACCCGAGTGTGTGCAGTACATAAAATACAAATTGTTCAGAAATCTGGACACAATTCCACCTATATGAGACTGTCTGTGTGTGTGTGTGTGTGTGTGTGTGTGTGTGTGTGTGTGTGTGTGTGTGTGTGTTCGTACTCACTTGAGCAGTGCAGCAGCTCCTTCCCTGTGGCCGGCTTGTCACACACCAGACACACCGTGGGTCCCGCGCAGGACCCCGAGGAGAACTGGTGCCCGTTGGACTGCCTGTCTTTTCCCTCCCGCTCCTTCGCCTTCCCCTTGGAGAACCACAGAGACATCGGGCTCATTCGGACGGCTCCGCTAGCCCCTCAAGCACACACACTCTCACACACACACACACACACACACACACACAGATGTCTGGTCCCGCTAAGCTGACCCAAAGAGGATTCAGTGAAGTCGACTGCATGTGCGTCATGAAGCGGACTGGAGCAGAATTTTGGGTTTCGCTAAAAAAGAAACTCCGCAGCACCCAATCAGTTAATCATTACCAGGAGCGAGGTTGCTCAGCGTGGGACTTTGATGTGTGTGTTTCTGTGTGTGTGTGTGTGCCTGCGTATGTGTGTGTGTGTGTGTGTGCGTGTATGTGTGTATGTGGGCATGTGTATGTGTCTGTGCGGGAGGGCATGTGTATGTGTGAGAGAGTGTGTGTGTGTGTGTGTGTGTGTATGTATGTATGTGTCTGTCTATGTGTGTTTGTGTGCATATGTATGTATGTGTGTGTGTGTGTGTGTGTTTGCGTGTATGTGTGGGGTGGGGGCATGTTTGTGAGCTGTGATCTCAGCGTTAAGGTTAGTCATACTGTGTTTACTTGCCCAGAGTAAGCACCAAAAAAGGAGTAGTGTGTGTCTTTGCGTGTGTGTGTGATGATACTGTATAGGTATTCAGGTATTTGTCTGTGTGCATGTCCGCCGGTGAATGATCACTCAGTTATGAACTAGTGATGTCAGCACCACCCTCAGACTCTGACCTACAACCCAACCAGTCCAGAACTGAAAACACGCCCCCCACTACCACCACCTGTTTTGATACCACTATGCTGAGTATGACAAAGCATTAAAGTTTAGACATTAACGTTAATGACTTTCATTTTTCCACGGCACAGGCTCAATTACAGGCAGGATTGCAGGTCACTGACCTTTGTGATGGCACAGGGGAACTGTATGACCCTAAAGGCGGTGTTCTGACAGTAGAGATTATTATACCATTGTACCATAGCAGTACCATCTTTGGGTAAACATGCTGAAAGACCACCGGCTCCTCCAGGAAACACTACAGGCTAATGTGTTCAAATGGAAACTCTTTAATGATCTTTAACATCTTACTTATCGAAAAAACATATTTTGATACTTCCAAGTAAAATCTGAATTTGTCTGTCTGTCTGTCCATCCATCCATCCATCCATCCATCCATCACACTTAGTCATGTTCATGGGACTACCAAACCACCATGGTATCTTGGGGTGGGTACAGGCTACACCTTCCATCAGCCAATCAACACACTGCTACTGTGGCACAGAGGGAGTCATTTGATTGGCTATTCAGCTGAAATATAAACAACCTTTCAGACGAACTGTAAAATATCACGTTTGAGGAAGTAAGAGTGGGAAAATCCCCACAGTGGACGAGCGGTACAAAGGCAGCGCTGGCAATGAGCACTAATGAGCACTAATCATTTACATATCCTGGTCAACGTTCAAGTGCAACACCTGACTAGGCCAGAAGGCCAGAAGGC
>CM059273.1:9748487-9753487 GCA_030347295.1 Setipinna tenuifilis | reverse complement strand
GTCAGGGCCTTAAGGCCATAAGACAGTACTGAAACTCGCACACACACTCTCTCTCTCTCACACACACACACACACACACACACACACACACACACACACACACACACACACACACACACACACACTCCATCTCTCACTCTTTCTCTTTATCTATTAATCTCTCTCTCAAGGTCTAAAGACAGTATTTACTCCCTCACTTTCTCTCTCTCTCCCTCTTTTAGGGCCTTACCACAGTACTCTCTCTCTCTCTCTATTGCCCTGTCTCTCTGTCTCTACCTGTCTCTCTCTCAAGGCATTCAAACAGTACTCTCTCTCCCTCCCTCTCTCTCTCTCTCTCTCTCTCTCTCTCAAGGCCTTCAAACAGTACTCTCTCTCTCTCTCTCTCTCTCTGTCTCTCTCTCTCTCGGTCTCTCTCTCAAGGCCTTTAAACAGTACTCTCCTCTCCCTCCCTCTCTCTCTCTCTGTCTCTCTCTCTCTCTCTCAAGGCCTTCAAACAGTACTCTCTCTCCCTCCCTCTCTCTCTCTCTGTCTCTCTCTCTCTCTCAAGGTCTTCAGACAGTACTCTCTCTCTCTCTCTCTCTCTCTCTCTCAAGGTCTTCAGACAGTACTCTCCTCTCCCTCCCTCTCTCTCTCTCTCTGTCTCTCTCTCAAGGCCTTCAAACAGTACTCTCTCTCTCTCCCTCCCTCTCTCTCTCTCTCTCTCTCTCGGTCTCTCTCTCAAGGTCTTCAAACAGTACTTGATACTGCATGTCAATGTGCTGCAGAGGTAAATGGAACAGGCACTGAAAGAGAGCAGACCCCTATCAAATGAGGCAGTTAATGTCTGAAACAGCACTGACTGAATGACAGATAGAGTGAGAAAGACGTTTAAAATGGAATAGGGGGAGAGAGAGAGAGAAATAGAGAGATGCGGGTAAGAAGGGAGTGAGAGAGAGAGGCAAAAAAAAACAGAGAGAGAGATTAAACACAGGGAGGAAGAGAGCTCATTCCACTGAAATGTAAACCAGGCCCCATGGCTAACAAGCTGTCTGAACAAGCTTCCTGTGTGGACAACAGCAAACCTGCCCAAACCACAGACTGGCCACACAGCCATGGAGGAGAGGAGAGTGGAGGAGAGGCGAAGAGAGGAGAGGAGAGGAGAGGAGAGGAGAAGAGAGAGGTGAGGAGCGGAGAGAAGAGGAGAGGAAAGGAGAACAAAGTAAAGAAGCGGAGAGGAGAGGAGGGGAGGGGAGAGGAGAGGAGAAAAGAGGGGAGGAGAGGAAGAGAGGAGGAGAGGAGAGGAAAGGGAAGGAGGAGAAAAGGAGGGGAGAGGAAAAGACAGAGAAAGGAGAGGAGGGAAGAGAATAGGAGGGAGGAGGAGAGGAGAGGAGAAGGGAGGAGGGGGGAGGAGAGGAGCGGACAGGAGAGAAGAGGAAAGAAAAGGAAAAGAGAGGAGAGAAGAGGGGAGGAGAGATGAGGAGAGGAAAGGAATGGAGATGACAGGAGAGGAGAGGAGAGAAGAGAAGAGGAGAGGAGAGGAACGGAGATGACAGGAGAGGAGAGGAGAGGAGAGGAGAGGAGAAGAAAGGAAAATAAAGGAGAGGGCAGGAAAGGAGAGGAAAGGAAAGGAGAGGAGAGGAAAGGAGAGGAAAAGAGAGGAGAGGAGAGGAAAGGAGAGGAAAAGAGTGGAGAGACATCCTGCTCCAGACTCCTGCTGTCTGACCAGCAGTCCACAGAGGAACAAAACCCACGAACACAGAGCTACCTTTTTCCTTTTTCCTTTTCCACTCTGTCTGCCTATATCTTCATCCCAGAAAGAGAACCAGGCGCTGAGAACTCTGTTTTTTCAGTCTACATGCCCAGTTCTCCACGTTGGAGAACTATAATTTTTAGCCTACGTGGTAAGTTCTTTGTCCCAGACCATCAACCAGGCCAAAGGGAGATAACTTTCCACAATAGCTGTTCACATACATGACCCTATTTTACAGCTAAAAGAAGAATGGACTGGAACAGTTCACAATAATAATAATGATAATGATGAATTAATATAATATAATATAATAAAACAAAATAATAAAAATGTACAAAAAAGTAACAAAAAAATAAAGACCAGAAGCCTCCAACTATTATCGCATAAGACCAAAAAAGTAAAACACTGTGCAGTAACTCAACCAGACCAACCTCCTTTAGCCGGTATGAGTGCCTTAGCCCCTGCACTTGCACAAACCAGACTGACCGACAGAGAGAACTTCCAGCATCTTAAAAAGTCTATTTCACCATCAGTGGAACCAAAAGACAGACAACATGCTTTACAGGTCACTGAACCATGACTGGTCTAGATTGATTCCTGCAAGTTGATTCCTTAGGCTGGGTGAACACAAATCAAACAGCTGACTATCACCTCTTTCTCTATTTCTCTCTCTCTCTCTCTCATTTTCATCACAATAGGGCTGCCACGATTAATCGTGACTAATCAACTACGACTAATCGACTAATCGTCGTTTAGTAATTTAGTAGCCGACGCATCGTTTTTTTTTTCTTTACTTTGCTTTTCTGTCGAATCTGCCGCTGCAGCTTCCACTGCCACGTCTGCCTTTCTGTCACATACACACTAGGGCTGCCACAAACAACTAGTTTGACAGTCGACTAATTACTAATTATAAATAGGCAAAAATAAAAAAGTAAAGAAAAAAAAAAAAAAACGATGCGTCGACTACTAAATTACTAAACGACGATTAGTCGTAGTCGACTAGTCACGATTAATCGTGGCAGTCCTACATCACAAGAACAACTGGCTCCATAGGAACCAACAAAAATGAACCAATCTGAACCGCAGGGCTTCTGACGTGTGCAGGGTGACCGTCCAGGCACACTGTCCAGGTGCCTATGCAAGGTGAGGCAGGAGAGGAGATGTGAGGCTGACCTTGGGTGATTTGGGGGTCAGGGGGGGTTGAGGTAAGGTGAGACTGACCTTGGGTGATTTGGGGGAGGGGGGGGGGTAGGAAAGGTATGGTGAGGCTGACCTTGGGGGTTTTTTTGAGGTGGGGAGGGGGGTAAAAGAGGTTAGGTGAGGCTGACCTTGGGTGGATAAGGGGGTGTGGGGGGGGTAAGGTGAGGCTGACCTTGGGTGGATTATAGGGGAGTTGGGGTGGGGGGTAAGAGAGGTTATGTGAGACTGACCTTGGGTGGATTCAGGAGGAGTGGGGGGGTGTGCGTCCCGGCTGAAGCGGGGGGGCAGCAGGCTGATCTTGGGGGAAGAGTACGAGTACGATCGCAGACGCACACCCTGGTCTGAGGCATTCTGTGGGAACACACACACAAAGAAAGGTAAGCAACACACCCCTACACACACACAAGCCAACAGCAACCCACCCACACACACACATAACAAAGCAACCTCACCATCAACACACACATTTTTATAAAGCTGTTCACTACCTAGTGACTAGGCAGTTATATTGATAGTTATATTGTGCCAGATCTAGCAGTTCCTGTAACTAAGAAAAGTCTCATCTCATCAAGAGTAGTCAGTTCTTTAAAATAAGCCCTAGTTTAAAAGAAAATGAAACACTATAAAATAAAAAAATACAATAAATAAAAAATACATAAGTGAGATAAAATAAATTTGGTCTTAGTGACTAAGTAATTTTTCTAAAAATATGTCTGTGCTGTTGTGGGTGTGTCCTGCCTTAGAGGGGGCGTGGTTCTGGGCGGCGGAGGCAGATAGGGAGCGGGTGCAGGTCAGGAAGGGGGTGGAGTCAACACTGTCCCTCTCATCCCCATTGGACTCGGACGGCAGCTGTGGGAGGGGCGTCTTCATCAGGGAGTCATCTTCCTCTTCCTCAGTGTCTACCTCCAGAGCCACCAGGGTTGGGCTGAGGCTGAGACACACATACACACAAAAAAAACATACATGCACACACACATACACACAAAAACCACAAACACACACACACACATAGACGCACGCACACATACACACACACACACACACACACAAACACACATACACACGTCTTTAGTTTGAAATAAATAAACCTAACTAACACTGGAAATAGTCACGATAAAAATTAGAAAAAAAAACTGTCCAATTAGCAAAACTTACCTGAAGTCACATGACACTGAGGGCGAGCTGAGCGCCTGATTGGACGGTTCGGGGCGTGAGGAGCGGAGGAGGCGGGCCAAGGCCCGGTTGGCAGGAGAGGGGGATGAGAGGGGGGAGGGGCACGGAGGTGTGGGCGGAGTCACAGAGGCTTTCTCCTCCCCTCCGGGAGGGGGCGTGTCTGTGGCGCCCGGCGGAGGAGACCCCGTCTCCCTGTCGGTGGTCGTGCTGTCGTCGGTTACCCCGGCAACGGAAACTTTTACTTCCGGGTCATCAACCTGCACCAGGAGTGGGAATAAAGCCATAACGAAGTACACCTGTTTACCCAGTGTGTATGGAAGAATGTGTGAAAGTGTGTGTGTTTGGTGCCTGTATATATGTATGTGTGTATGTATGTGACCAATTATCGCTGCCTGCAGAGTACCTGTATACGTGTGTGTGTGTGTGTGTGTGTGTGTGTGTGTGTGTGTGTGTGTGTGTGTGTATGTGTGTGTGTGTGTGTTTTTACTTACCTGTGCCTTCCCATTTAGCAGGCCACTGAGGCGTGCAGCAGCAGAGGCCGTGGGGTGTGTGAGCGTGCATATATGCTTGGAGGAGGCCGGGGGAGAGCAGGATTTCTCTACAGTGCAGAAAACACACACACACACACACACACACACACACACACACACACACACAAACACACACACAACAACATACCATCAAACTCATGGCACTGTTATTTGGCTGGAACAAATCTGTAATAAAGCTAATGGTTGTGTATGACATATTTATGCAGTGATTATTACATGGACATTATTCAAGTCAAGTCAAGTAGGTTTTTTTAATCGTTTCAGCCATCTGCACAGTACATAGTGAGATAAAACAGTGTTTCACTGGGAGCAGTTGGTGATACACGCAACTGTTAAAATACAGCATA
>CM059273.1:9740987-9743487 GCA_030347295.1 Setipinna tenuifilis | reverse complement strand
GAAGTCTTTACATTGTGAACATGTGTGTGTGTGTGTGTGTGTGTGTGTGTGTGTGTGTGTGTGTGTGTGTGTGTGTGTGTGTGTGTGTGTGTGTGTGTGTGTGTGTGCGCGCTTTGTTTTTCTTCTTCTGTTTCTCTGGATGCTCTGAGTTTAAATGTCTTTCTCCAGAGAGCTCGCACAGACACACAGAGACAGGCAGACTGCAGGAATCTCAAGAGTTAGCCAAGGAGGATGAATCATTAACACACACACACACACACACACACACACACACACTCATTCCACATGCTAATGGAGCCACGGGGGGGCTTGGGTCCTCCAGGGGACAGGAAGATTATGCAACACACAAGCACACACACACACGCACACACACACACACGTGCACATCCACACGCACAGACACACACACCTAACTACACACACTCACATGCAGCTGTCTATGCTTAGGATCAACTACATACAGATGTATGCACTCCCACACACATGAATGTAGACTGTGCACATACAGTCTAGGATCCCACATAACATAACACACACATATCTATGCACAAACAAAGACAATACATACACACACACACACACACACACACACACACACACACACACAAACACACACGCCAACAAGCAATAAGACGTAATAATCTGCAAAGTTCTACGAAAAAGAAAGTTTCGGAACCCCGTCCTCAGATCTTCCCGTGAAATTATTCCAGCCACGAGAGACTCATTCCCATTCCCAAAGTATTCCCAAAGGAAAAGACGGTCCTGCAGATGTTTCCCGGTGCCTCCTCCACACACACAGTAAGTCCAGCAAGCAAGCCGTTTCCCAGACACATGGAGGTTGACTGGGAAGTAGGAAGAGTGCGGAGTGCAGAGTGCCGAGGTCCTGTTGGAAGTCAGAAGAGTCACTGACTGGCTGGTTGTCTGTCTGACTGGAGTGGAAGTTAGAGTTAGAGGGGTCCGTCAGTGGCTGACTGGCTGGCTGGTTGGCTGAAGTGGAAATTAGGAGAGTCACTGACTGGCTGGCTGAAGTTGAAGTTAGGGGGGTCCTTCAGTGGCTGGCTGGTTGGCTGGAGTGGAAGTTAGAAGAGTCACTGACTGGCTGGCTATCTGACAGAACAACCCCTGCCTGCCTCCCTGCCTGCCTGCTGCATCTCTCCCCTCTCCTCTCCTCTCTTCTCCTCTCCTCTCCTCTCTTCTCCTCTCTCTTCTCCTCTCCTCAGATTCAGCCTGCGTCTCCTCTCATTGGCTGCTGCACTCACTCACGCTGGCCTCTGATAACTTTAGCAGGCTAGACCACACTCAAACAGTGCCCCATGCATAGGGGAATAGGAAACACGCCAAGTGTGTGTGTGTGTGTGTGTGTGTGTGTGTGTGTGTGTGTGTGTATGTCTCTGTGGGTGTGTGTGTTTGTGTCTCTGTGGGTGTATGCTCACTACTGTGCAGTGTGTTTCAGAATACTTAACTGCAGCCAGGGGTGTTTATGTGGCAGTGTGTGTGTGTGTGTGTGTGTGTGTGTGTATGTTTGCGTGAGAGAGAGTGTGAATGAAGTAAATGAAGCTACTGTTTTTCTGTGTGAATGTTATTTCTGCAAACTCCATAGATCCTTGTGTTTGCCAAGCCACTCGAGCCCTTACACACACACACACACACACACACACACACACATACAACTGCACTACGAGACACCTCCTAAAACACTAACCACCACCAGCAGACACTCAGCACACACGCCACAAAGAACAAAACTGTGTCTTAGTGTGTGTGTGTGTGTGTGTGTGTGTGTGTGTGTGTGTGTGTGTGTGTGTGTCTGTGGGTATGCCAAGACAGCAAGACAGAGAAGGGAAAAAGAGACGAGAAAATAAAGAAAGCAAAAAGCTAGAGAGTGAAGGAGAAAAAGAGACAGCAAGAGAAAGGGTTTTTTCATGTGTGTGTGTGTGTGTGTGTGTGTGTGTGTGTGTGTGTGTGCTCACCTCAGGAAAATGCCCCACAGGCGGGCGTGCGAGTCACTGAAAGTGTTTTTTCGTGTGTGTGTATGTGTGTGTGTGTGTGTGTGTGTGTGTGTGTGTGTGTGTCTGTGTGTGTGTGTGTCTGTGTGTGTGTGTGTGTGTGTGTGTGTGTGTGTGTGTGTGTGTGTGTGTGTGTGTGTGTGTGTGTGCGGGCGCACGCCTCAGGAAAATGCCCCCCAGGCGGGTGGGGTGCGAGTCAGCACTTTACACGTCTGCTCCATTTCCATCCTCTCTTCCTCCTGTCCTCCGCCTCTCCATCCCTCCTTCTTTTTCTGATTAAAGCGCCGTCTCTTTCCTCTCTCCTTTCCTACCCTCCCTTCCTCTCTTTCTCTTTCTCTCCTTCCTCCCCTCCTCCCCACTTTTTCCTCCTTTTTCCTTCCTAACCCCTCTCTCTCCCTTCCTCTCTCTTTCTTTCCTTCCCTCCCCTCCTCCCCTTTTTTCCTCTCTCTCTCTCTTTTCCTACCCTCCTTACCCCTCTCTCTCTCTCTTTTTCT
>CM059273.1:9720987-9723487 GCA_030347295.1 Setipinna tenuifilis | reverse complement strand
CCTTCCTGTGCTCACCTGGAGAAAAGCTCAGGTGACCGAGGGGGAGAGAGAGAGGGAGAGTGTTTATCTTATCGCCACGACAACAGGTGCACCAGACTCAGCACTCAAGAGGAGACCCACGAATGACAAACCTCAAAAACCAAGCCAAAAACACGGAAGACAGATGTATTATTTTGGAGGGACAGAGAGAGACAAAAGCAGAGAGAAAGAGAGAGAGAGAGAGAGAGAAGGAGAGAGAGAGAGAGAGACAGAGGGAGAGGGAGAGGGAAATGGAAAGACTGTAAGGTTCTCTCTGGTGTATTAGTTTGTAGAGAAAGAGGGACAGAGAGATAAAAAGAGAGGCAAAGAGAAAGATAACAAGTGACAGATAGACAGAGAAAGAAACAGAGACAGAGACAGAGAAACAGAAAACAGAGAGAGAAAAAGAGAAGGGAGAGAGAGAAAGAGAGAGAAACAGAGAAAGGGAGAGAAAGCAATAGAAACAGAAGGTGAGAGAGCGAAAGAGAGAGGAAGAAACACTGAGAGGAAGGGAGAGAAACAGAGAGGGAGGAGGGAGGAAGAAAAAGAGAGAAACAGAGAGTGAGGGAGGAAAGAGAGAAACACAGAGAGGCAGGGAGTCAAAGAAAGAGAGAAAAACAGAAAGGGAGGGAGAGAGGGAGGGAAAAAGAAAGCTTGTGTGTGTGGTGTGATGGTCACTCTGTGCTGCACCTATCTGCTGTCTGGAGCTCCAGGCGGGCTGCTTGAGATCCTTGTCGACTAACTGGGTGACACACAAAAGGCTGCATTGACACAGCCCAGTCTCTCCCCAGCACTAAGCCCAGAGCACTCAAGGGCCAGGCCCACACTCAGCCCCCCAGACAGGAAGGGGTGGGGGGGTAGGGGGTGGGGGGGGTCTGACTGGGGTGTGTTGGTGACACCAAGGTATTTTATGTGTGAGAAACAGCTGCTTAGCGTGAGTATATGTGAGAAAACGGCTGCTTTAGACTAGATTTGATTCGATTCAACTTTATTGTCTTACACAGGTATAAATACAGGGTAAGGAAATGTGTTTAGCGTCTAATCAGAATATGCAATATATAAAGTAAAATACCATATATAGTATAGTCACTTCTGTAACTCTCAAGCTAACTGCATGAACTTTGGCAGCCCTGCAGTCATTGCAGCTATTGAGTTACTGCACCAACCCAGACAACCAATCACTGCACCCACTGAGTTCCTGTATCAACTCGGTCCACCAATCACTGCATCACCTGAGTTACTGCACCAACCCAGGCAACCAATCACTGCACCTGCTGAGTTATTATATCAACCCAAGCCACCAATCACTGCGATCAGTTCAGTGTGTGTATTTATTGTGTTTCCAGCAGTACAAGCCTATTTATGTCAAATGTTGTTCATTAGGAAAGACTTTGGTTATGAGTGAGAAGGAAACGGCTGAGTAAGCTAGCCTAATTAACAAATTGCAGGGTTGCACCCATGTTGGTTTGTGGATAAAACTGAATAAATCCTAAAAGTTTCTGGTATTTGTACACACACACACACACACACACACAAACACACATGCAAATGTACAAACAACACACACACACATAGACAAAAACCACAGTCACACATGTCCTGTCAGTTTAACGGGAGTGTGTACTGTATGTGTGTGTTAGCGAGCTCCAGCACCAGCACCTGACCCAGCGAGTCATGGCGAGGGCTTTAATAGAAGCTGACGCACAGCGGCAACGACAAAAGCACCAAGCCTCTCCCCTCTCTCTCCATCCCTTTCTCTTTCTCTATCCCTCTGTCTCCCTCTCCCTCTCTCTCTCCCGCTCTGTTCCTCTCCCTCTCCCTCTCCCGCTCTCTTCCTCTCTCTCCCTCTCCCCCCCTTTTTTCTCCCTCTTCTTTCCTTCTCTCTCTCCATCTCTCTCTCTCTCGCCAACTCTCCCTCCCTCCCTCTCTCTGTTTCTCTCTCTCCATCTCCCCCCCCCCCCCCCCCCCCCCCCACTCTCTCTCTCTTTCTCTCTCTTCCTAGGCTCCTGGGTCGTACCAGCACCAATTATGCTGCACAATTTGGCCCAAACAATCCCCCTCTTATGTAACACTCCCCTCACCACACCACACCACACTGCACCACACCACACCACACCACACTGCACCACTCCACAGTCTCTCCAAACCGACTGGCACGGGGGGGTGAGAACAAGACGTCTCCATGCCTCCCCCCTCCTCTTATCTCTCGGTTTGAAGAGGAGACTGGTAACAAAATAACTGTCTCAAAAAAAAAAAAAAACAGATGAAAACAATGTCCTATCGAGAGGGAGAGAATAAAGAGGCTGTTTAAAGATGAAGAACAATGCTTTGCATAGAGGGGCAGAGGAATTCTGATATCCGTACTTACAAGAGACAGAAACAGATAGGGTGATGTAGAGGGTGTGTGTGTGCTGGTGTGTGTGTGTGTGTGTGTGTGTGTGTGTGTGTGTAGCTCTGGTTTATTTTGTATAAGAAGGGTGTT
>CM059273.1:9713487-9715987 GCA_030347295.1 Setipinna tenuifilis | reverse complement strand
GTTCCATTAGTCTTGCTAAAGTGAATCTCAGCTGAGTTGCTCTGGTAACATATGCTCCGAACTAAACCTGGTAGGGAGCAGGTTTAACTTCGGGCTTAACGAAGCCGTGTTACTAAGAAAGTCGACTGGTATGAAACCGAATGACCACCGAACAGTTCCGCCCATCTCCGCCAGCATGTCACGACATCAAACTTGAGCAATTGTCCCATTTAAATTGTGTCTGGGGTGACAATGCGAGGAAAAAACACAATGAAGTCTACTCCTTTCAGTCTGAGAATTTCCGATGACCAACAGATTAAAAAAAAAAACCTTAGCGTTTTGTTATAGTAACAATCAATACTTTGGTCACAACATTACCGTCGGAATTGTATGGCATTGTGGGTTAGCGTGCTGCATGCTATGCAGCCGACCCGGGTTCGATTCTTACCTGAACATTTCTTTTTATAGCATCGCTATTTTCTTCTAGTGTAATTGTAGGTTATGTCTGAATAAAGTCACCGCATTCTTATTAACCCTAATTCAGTTGAATGTCTTGCCCATTGTGGAACAGTAGCATGACCATCCATTTAAAAGAAGGATGAAATTGTCCCGTAGCAGACCTTTGCGTGGTCATTTGCCCCACATGCAAAGCCCACAATGCAGGCCTACACAATCAACTCAAAGAAGGTCTTACTTATTCTACTGCCAAATGCCAGGCATTAGGCCTACTACCAGTCCCAAGAACCCAGTCAATGGCCAGTTTTTCTTTCCCCTGGATGGAGTGTCCATATCCCTCTAGGCTAGGCCTACATTATGAATTGAAAGTGCAGATGATATCTGAAACCATTTATTCTCATTTCCAAGGAACCAGACATCTTCCACAGTTGAATGAGACTGTCCATCATGTGCAGGACACAAATGTGTGTACAGAAAAGCAAAAAGCCAAAAAACAAGGAATTAAAAGGAAAATGGAAATCTAAAGCAAACTGCTACAAGTATGCGATGTTACTCATGAGATTCGAACGCCGGTCGGCCGTATGACATGCGATGTCGTTACCACTCGCCTATTGAAATGAGGGAACCGTGCCGCTCCACACATAGGCCTAAAACTTTATTCCTCAAATATCAGCTCTAGGTTTTGCCGGTTTTACCATGATCGCGATTTCGACAATCGAGGCCATGGTCTTCTTAAATACTCCGCCCAGACGCCAAGCGCAGGGTTTAATTAGCCGCGCTGGCGTGAACCTAAACTAGAAGCAGTTGATCTGAGTTTGAGGAACTGGTTGCTGATTAGATTTAAGCTCGCGCTCATTGGAGCGCGGCTTTCGCACATAAGCGCCGCTGTGTTAAGAGCGTTTGCAGGAACAGGGCCCTGGTCTCAAAGAGCTTGGGTGTACACACAACTACACAGCTCTACTGAGCTTAACTTTTCAATAACCTCTTGTTATGACGACATTGGAAAACTATCTTACAGAAACCAGGAAGTTAGTAGTAAATCTGTCGTATTGTTAGCGAGTTAAGACAAACTACCTGTGAAGTTCATTAATGTGCCTACTTCCTGGTATTTTACCATCTGACACAAAGCACTGGCTGGCTGGTGCGGGGGGTAGAGAACACTCATCCGTAATACAGAACCAAAACAACCTGTAACAGCTTCCTGGTCTCCAGGGTTTCTATGGAAACACTGAGCCCTCTGCCCAACTGTCGTTCCATCCAGCAGGAAGCAGGAAAGGAACATCCTGGATTTCCCCCAAATTTAGGCTCCCGCCCTGGCTGTGGGATTACTGACCCCTGCTGAGACTATGTCCTCCGCCCCCCCCCTCCACCCCCCCACCTACCCCGTCTATTTCTCTCTCTTTCTCTGCCTCCCTCTTTCCTCTCGTCTTTTCTCACCACCACCATCTTCAGCTGTGTCTACAGCAGCAGCAGCAGCTGTTTTGGCGAGCAGGACTTGTCCAGCATGGGCTCCAGACTCAACAGCTCATTTGGCCCGTGGCCAGGCCGGTCTGCTGATGTCTGGGAACGACGTAGGTTCACCTCTAGTAAACATCACCTAATGTTCAAACGATACCCCATGCCAAAATACAAACACCCTGCATACCTCTCACTCCTTCTTTCTTTCTCTCTCTCTTTAAGTCTTTCTCTCTTTCTCTCTCTGTATCTCGGTCCATTGCAGAGAGAGGGAGGGAGACAGAGAGAAAGAGAGAGTAAACTCAATTTATGTTCTCTGTATTCTGTGTACATCCTCTGCCTCTCTCCTCTTGCAGAATCTCTCTCTCTCTCTCTCTCTCCTTCTTCTTCTTTGTGTGTGTGTGTGTGTGTGTGTGTGCATGCTCATGTTCTACCTGGTGCTCATGTCCTACCTTTTCATTCACTGTCTCTCATCCCTCTAGCCAATTCTCTCTCTCTTTTTCGCTTTCGCGCTCTCTCTCTCTGTCTCCTTCTTTGTGTGTGTTTATGTGTGTGTGTGTGTGTGTGTGTGTGTGTGTGTGTGTGTGTGTGTATGTGTGTGCGTTAGCAT
>CM059273.1:9708487-9710987 GCA_030347295.1 Setipinna tenuifilis | reverse complement strand
ACGCACGTACACACACACACACACACATACACACACACTCACAATCACGCACATAGATATACACCCACACACACGCACACACACAAACATACATGCACACACACACTCACAATCACGCATGCACATACACACACACAGTATTCCATTATATGGACCAGCTGCTTATACCTACAGTTACAAATGCAGCGGCACTGGTGAAGAAGAAGAAGAAGAAGAAGAAGAAGAAGAAGAAGAAGAAGAAGAAGAAGAAGAAGAAGAAAATTAATTTGAATACATTTCATAATTTCATCTCAGTACATTGAATTCCACAATTGTCCACAATTGTCTGTCTGTCTCTCTTTTTTCCATCTTTCTAGGGGAGAGAAAGAGGCAAAGAGATGGATCATATTTCTTTCCATCCATCTGTAATTAGTACCTATAGCCCCGATGAGGAGCGGATGGGTGTGTCTTTAATTACCACGGTAACCCGAGCAAAGCATGAAAGAAACTCAATTACCCAGCATCCAAAGCTCACAATTACCCAGCAATCAAAGAGTTAGTGGGAAGTGACAGGCTGGTTGACAGACAGGCTGTGTGAAGAAGCTGGGAGCACTGTAGCATGTTTGGGACCCAACAGAATGGCTGGGGTCAAGATGTCTTTCACCAGCAGTTGGCTAAGGCTGAGGGAACTTCCTGGAACTTTCTGGAAGTAGTGCCTGAAGGCCCTCTCAAGCTGTGTAGTGTTATGGCTGCTGAATGTTTTTTAAAAAGGATGATTTTAATGAGTTTAATAGGAGTGATATCAGAAGAAAAGTCCTGACAGGGCAACAGGTGAACCAAAAGAGCTTAGCTCAGCATCAAGTACCCCTACCAAGTATGTGCCTCAGCAGGTGACATGATATCAGGGAGGTGGGAATGTTGGGTCCTGTGAGTCCCTGTGAGTCCCTGTGTCATGACTGTGTCCCTGAGTGGTGACTATGTGTTCGTGTCATAACTGTGTTTGTGTCCCTAAATAGTGACTGTGTCCTCGTGTCACAACTGTGTCTCTGTGTCCCTAAATAGTGACTGTGTCCCTGTGTCATAACTGTGTCATGACTGTGTTCCTGGGTTGTGACTGTGTTCCTGAGCCATAACTGTGTCCGTTTTCCTTAATGGTGACTGTGTCCCTGTGTCCCTAAATGGTGACTGTGTCCCTGTGTTTCTGTGTTTCTGTGTCGTGACTGTGACCCTGAGTCATGACTACGTCCCTGTGTTCCTGTGTTGTGACTGTGTCCCTGTGTCCCTAAATGGTGCCTGTGTCCATGTGTTGTGACTGTGTCCCTGTGTCATGCCTGTGCTCCTGTGTCCCTGTGTCATGCCTGTGTCCCTGAGTGGTGACTGGTGTGTACATGAGGCAGCCCTCTGCTCCACTCAGCTCTGCTCTGCTCCTGTTCTTATCGGCCTCAGCCTCCACTGTTGGCTTTCCCAGGAGCTTATCAGCCATAATGACTCACCAACGACCTTAGCGGCCATTACATTACACTCCCACCTTTGTGTGTGTGTGTGTGTGTGCCTGTGTGTATGTTTCTGTGCGTGCAAGCAGGTGGGTGTGTGTGTGCCTGCATGCATGCATGTGTGAGAGTGCGTTTGTGTGTTTGTGCAAGCATGTGTGTGTGTGTGTGTGTGTGTGTGTGTGTGTGTGTGTGTGTGTCTGTGTCTGTGTCTGTGTGTGCGTGTGCGTGCGTATATGCATGTGTGTGTGTGGAGCATAAAGGCCTGCTATCATGGTAGGAAAGGGAGAAATATGGCAGAGGGTATAGTATACTATGTACATATGACACAGTATGCATGTGGCAGAGGGCGTAGTATACCATGTTCATATCACAGCATGCATGTGGCAGAGGGCAGGGCATACATATGGAACACCAGACACACAACAGAGCACACAGTAGGCGGACATCATGACTACAGAAAAATTAAAGAAGGAAAAAAGGCAACAAAACACGATACAATTTACAATGCTATTTGGCCTTAGAAAGGGAGAGAGGGACAGAGAGAGGGACAGAGAGAGAGAGAGAGAGAGAGAAGAAGAGAAGAAGAGAGAGAGAGAGAAGAAGAGAAGAAGAGAGAGAGAGAGGGAGAGGGAGGGAGGGAGGGAGAGAGAGAGAGACAGAAAGAGAGAGAGAGAGAGACAGAAGAGAGGGAGAGGGAGGGAGGGAGAGAGAGACAGAAAGAGAGAGAGAGAGAGAGACAGAAGAGAGGGAGAGGGAGGTGAGGGCAAAGATGGCCATGTGTTGTGTGTTTTGCTCTTAGTTTGTCACATGTGACTGATGATGGAGGGATGAAGAGAGGAGGAGGAGGAGAGAGGAGACGAAAGGATGGAGTGACACTGAATTATTCATTCACAGCCGGGAAGTGAGCTCCTCAGCTCTCTCTCTCCCTCCTTCTCTCTCTCTCCCTCTCTCTTTATTTCTCTCTCCCACCCTCTCTCTCCCTCTCACAATGTGTATCTGTTAGTATCTCTCTCCCTCTCTCTCTCTTT
>CM059273.1:9700987-9703487 GCA_030347295.1 Setipinna tenuifilis | reverse complement strand
GGGACTATTTCCCTAACGGTGTTTGTTTTTTGTCATCCTGGTCTCCTTATCATTTTCCCATTACCGGCGCCACACTCAGTTTCAGTGTGTGTGTGTGTGTGTGTGTGTGTGTGTGTGTGTGTGTTGCTCAGAGCTGGGTCAACACACACTATCTGAAAAGGGCTGCATATCTACAAAGCTTTTCATCACATCACATCACTACCTGTCACAGGTAATCATTAGCCGGCCTGTCTGAAAAAGAACAACAAATGTCTGACTTTGCAAGATTGATATCAGCTTTGTTTGCTTTTAAACATGTGAAACTGCTTTCTAATTTTCAGCAATCGCACCTAATATGCTATTAATTCATACATGTTCCTGGGGTCTGACTCTACCCAGTCAGTCTGTATTTCTATTTGTCAAAGGAACTTCCAGACTGTCTAGACACAGCGCTTGTCAAACTGAAGTACTTGGATCAATTCAAGGGGGTACAAAATAAATCTTAGCTTTCATCGGTATAAAGATATTGTTCAGGTATAGACATCAGTGGATGGAAAAATATCTTACATTTAAACTACCCCCATTAGGCCTACAATAAAACAAACTACCATAAAAATATGGAATATTTTACTGTAATTTTCTTGAGAATAATAATATATGCAGATGGTTGGTTGGATGACAAATAGGACTGAGTTGTTTTCTTTTTTTTTCATTTCTGTTTCTGTTTTTGTTTACTATAAGGTACCTTTTGCGTTGTTTCTATTCTCTGTTGTTTGCAAAATGACCACAATCTATAATAAATAAATGTTAAAAAATACAGACTACCACAGGTACCACCAAATGTATTTACAGTTTGTTCATGCAGCAATAATTATGCAAAAATATCAATTGTTATAGCAAGATGCCTGTGGTAAAGGGGGTACTCAGTAGAACACAGACTGTCTTAGGGGGGTACACACAGAAGTTAAAATGTTTGGGAAGCACTGGTCCAGACACAACCCAGACAGCCCTGCCCTGATGAAGACTGTTTTGTAGTCGAAACCAAGTCCATTAAAATAAAGGATTTTTAACCTTTTTCACTAAAATCAGTGTGCCTCGGATTTTAAGACTACCACCTCCAACGAAGGAGCCTACTGCTTTGGACCTTGGCATTTTTGGGGATAGTCACAAACCAAATACTGAAGCTTCTCTTGTCCTTTCTGAAGAGCACTTGATTTTTTCTTCAAACAATTGACCCAAAGCAGCACTCTCCTTTTTTCTCTTTCACAACCCAGACAGGTTCTAACTGTGGCACCAATCTGGCTAGTGAGGAAACATCACGAGGAACGTCTTTATTCTGCTGCTGAAATCTAATACAGTCGTCCCCCGTCTATAGCAGTAGCTATACTCCAGAACCCTTGTGTGTGTAAGTATACTTGTGTGTGTAAGTATACTTGTGTGTGTGTAAGTATACTTGGCCAATAAATCTGATTCTGACGGTTGGGTGAGACTATTGGAAAGCAGCATGTGGGTGCTACACACATGTGTGTGAGGAGCCTACACACTACAGCTCCTCAGAGGCTACGACACCTACGCTACAGACTATGGCTTCTTAGACGTTACGGCTCCAACCTTATACACTACACACTATGTCAGACACTGTGGCACCGATGCTACACACTACAGGTCCTTAGACTCTACGGCTCCTACACTACACACTACACACTGCACACCCCACTGCACCTACGCTACACACTATGGCTCCTCGGAACCTATGGCACCTACGCTACACACTACAGCTCCTTAGACCCTACAGCTCCTACACTACACACTACACTGTAAAACCGGATTGTCAATACAACTCAAAACTTTTGATGTAACTGATTACGTCAATAGTTTTGAGTTCATGTACTTAAACTTTTAAAGTTAACTTTAATTAAAATATATAGTTAATGTACTCAAAACTATTGACGTAATCAGTTACATCAAAACTTTTGAGTTGTATTGACTTATCCGGTTTTACAGTGTATGGCACTTACACTACACACTAGCTCAGATCCTACAGCTCCAACACTACACACTATGACACCTACGCTACACACTACACACTAGCTCAGACCCTACAGCTCCAACACTACAGTACACACTATGGCACCTACGCTACACACTACACACTAGCTCAGACCCTACAGCTCCAACACTACAGTACACACTATGGCACCTACGCTACACACTACACACTAGCTCAGACCCTACAGCTCCAACACTACACACTACGACTCCTCAGACCATACGGCACCTACGCTACACACTACAACTCCTCAGACCATACGGCACCTACGCTACACACTACACACACTATCTGAAACCCTACGGCACCTACACTACACACTAGCTCAGACCCTACAGCTCCAATGCTACAGTACACACTATGGCACCTATACTACACACTACACACTACACACTAGCTCAGACCCTACGGCACCTACACTACACACTACGACTCCTCAGACCGTATGGCACCGCAGGAACACGTGCCTGC
>CM059273.1:9680987-9693487 GCA_030347295.1 Setipinna tenuifilis | reverse complement strand
TCTGCCTGTTGCTCAACAACAGACGCATATTAGGTCCATATTGTGGTTTAAATTAATCAAGGTATTGAACAGCGGGATCCCTGCTTAAAACTAAACTTGGCAGCGGTCTCCTGACCCTCAGAAAATCTTAGGGTTAGCTTAAATGTCCTGTCATATTTGTCCAGTGCGCATTGTTTGTAAGTGTCGTGGCAGCTTGGTGGTGTGGTGTCACACTTTCGTTTGATGGCATAAAAAAACTCCCGACACTGGCATTGCCATACATTTCCTTGCAAAAGAAGCCAAACTGGAGATAAGTCTATATCTACCTTCTCACAAGTTTACATACCCTGCCAGAATTCATGATTTCTTGACCATTTTTCAGAGGGTCATTTGGGTAGTTTCTCTTGTCATTATGATTTAAATAAAGTAAACACAGGTGTTTGACAATAAATGGCTTCAGCCAACACTAACCATCAGTGAAAAATCTGTGAAAAAATGGTTAAGAAATCATGGTTAAAAAACCAGGATATGTAAACGTTTCTGTTTGCAGCTACTGAAAGGGGCAGTAGGCTATTGCTTCCATGTGGATTATCTAAACCACCATCAGCTGTTTCTGACATGACTTATGTTCCGAGATATTAGAAATTGATCCCTTTTTACTATTCTGTTAATCACATGATTGAATTAAGATTTATGGCTAAATTGTAGGACTATGGTTATTTCATAAACCCATGGGAAATGGTTGTTTTACTATTCTGTTTTTTGTAGTATAGTATTTTCCCCTATAGTTTCTGAGGAACAATGCTTAAATAAGGTTAAATAATTTGGCAGACTTTTGAGCAAGTTACCGGTCCTGTGCAATTCTGTTTCAAATAAAGAACTTTATGTTTACCAGACTGTTAATAATTTACAAGTCAACCTTCACTGTCTATATTGACAGTGAATATGAAAAAAGCAACTGTGGTGTTAAGTGCAATGTGATTTGGGTGCACCTAACTTTTGTGCTGGTGCACCAAAGAAAAAAAGTTAGGCGCACCAATGCGACCAGCGCAAAAAGTTTAGAGCGCTGTATGGACTTTCATGTACTTAACCCCAAAAGACATACTGACACACACTAAATATTTACACTTTTAGGCCTCATGTATATCCAAATATTTATAGTGACGCAAGGACAAATAGACAGGTTTTTCATTTTTTCACAGATCAGTAACCATCTTTACAAAAACACGCCCTAAACCGTTAGCTTGCAAGCGTTGGGTGTTCAGTGTAAATAAATGTGAGGTTTACGTTGCTGTCTTCCACAGACTCGGACTTTATCAGATTCCCACTGTCAAGGTATCAGCCCTATTGTGACCTTGCTTACAAGTTCACCTCGGCTTCTGCATTGCTGAGGAGATTGAGCACGGGTGCCAGAAAGCCCAAAAAGGAATTGGGGTGGAGGGTTGTCGGCCAGAACTTAACATTTGTGCTACAATACAATAAATTAAATATGCCTTAAAATTTAAGCAAGAAGGGGGGCCAAAAATAATCAGTCCCCAAAATGGGCCCCAAATTGCATTGGTCTAATCGCCGATCTCATCCGCATTTAGCTTGTTTGAGTTAGCCGCAAGCCACTATCTATCCATTGTCTGCATAAGCTCTCTTGTGTTTGTAGCTCCTCAATTAGCTTCAGGCTAAGGCTGGGCGGTTAATCGATCACAAATCCAGACTGTGTTAAAAAATTCAGCTCAATCACAATGGTCAGCCTTGGGCATATTTACGTCGTCGATCACAAGGCAGATCCCTTAATGAAGCTGATGTCATTTTGGACAAAAAAAGTATTCACAATGTCAGTTGTGTGCCAATGGTTTGGTTACGGCCAAGGTGACATGGAACAAATAAAGCTGTGATGTTGTGAGATATCTCTTGACAGACGTGTTTCAACCCAGCTGCTTTCAAATTGTCAGTATCAGGAGAAAGAAATCGGAAAATAAAAAAAATCGATGAATCGAGAATGGTATGGGAAAATATACTGTGATCACCTTATTTGCCATATTGCCTTTAGACTCGTCAAATGGTCTTATTATGCCATATGTTATTATTCCATTATTACAAGTTATGTCCCCTAATCTCATCTACAGACAAATGGAAATAAATTAAAATAGATAACATCTCCTTTTAGGTAAAAAAATAAAAATAAAAATTTCCAGACAAATTGGTGCCATACATGTCTCCCCATGCAGGTATGTGACAGGGAGGGGGTAAGGGTTTGGGGGGTGGGCTGGAGGGGGGGGTGGTGTAGTTATCTCATTCCAGGAAAAGTTAAATTCCTCCGGCTTCCTGGCCGCCCTGCTCATTCCCACCCTGCCCTGGTTATGAGGGGGGCAAGGCCAGGCCAGGCAACCTCATTACGTAACGTACAGTTGTGCTCATAAGTTTACATCCCCTGGCAGAAGTGATGATTTCTTTTTTCCATTTTTCAGAGGGTCATTTGGGTAGTTTCTGTTCACATTATGATTTTTTAGAGAATATAAATAACACAAAACTTTTCTTTCACTCATGGTTAGTGTTGGCTGATGCCATTTATTGTCAAATACCTGTGTGTACTTTATTTTATTCATAATGACAACAGAAACTACCCAAATGACCATGTGAAAGATGGTTAGAAATGCATCAATTCTGCTAGGGTATGTACACTTATGAGAACAACTGTATTTTGGACCCACCTACAAAATTGTGACAAAAAACAAACCCCAGTCCAGTCACATCTATTACATTACATTATACTTAGCAGACGCTTTTATCCCAAAGCGACTTACAACAAAGGAAAACAATCAAGCTCAGGCAACAACTGTCCACTATTGTCCAGTTTGATGTGGTGACACATCACACGTTTGACAGAGTGGAGTGAGGAGACAAACAGCTGAAAGTCAGTCTCAGAAGAGCCATCCAGGGTGTCTGAAGGGCCCAGCCATAGCTGTTCCCTGTCAGGGGTCTTGGGGGGTGGGGGGGTGGATGTACAGTGTAGTACTGAGCAAATGAGCACCGCACTGGGCACCGCATCATAACCGCACCACACCTTGCCCCAGCGCTGGCGAGTAAACAAACACCAGGATTAGTCTCCATGGAGATGACACTTTGGCTGGACGCCCAACGACATGGGTGGATTCCACCAGAGCATATTTCCAGCCATAAAACGCGCAGCTCCAGAGGCGTGTGGGAAAGCCTTCCTGCTCAGGCCTACTGTACCGTATGTACCTGCTGCTCCAGGAGGGATGCTGGCATACGCCCCAGCACAACACTGCCCAGATATACACAGGCATCCCACTGTGCTTCCCTTATCAGCTTATTATCTCTTATCTGTGTGTGTGTGTGCAAAGTGTGTGTTCAGACTGTCTCTGTGTGTGTGCAGTGTGTGTGCAGTGTGTGTATGTGTGTGTATGTGTGTGTGTGTGTGTGTGTGTGTGTGTGTGTGTGTGTGTGTGTGTGTGTGTGTGTGTGTGTGTGCATGTGCCTGTGTGCCCAGTGTGTGTGTGTGTGTGTGTGTGTGTGTTTCTGTGTGTGTGTGTGTGTGTGTTGCTGCTGCTCCAGTGCTTGTGCTCAGTGTTGTGACAGTGATGTATTTTGCATATGACACATGAGAAGGTTAAGAGTGAGGATTAGTCAGGCGATCAGAGATGAAGACACAGGCGGGGCGGGTTAGGCACAGGGAGAGGAAGACAGAAAGAGAGGGAGCAAGAGAGAAAGGGAGGGAACAAGAGAGAAAGGGAGGGAGCGAGAGAGAAAGGGAGGGAACAAGAGAGAAAAGGAGGGAGCGAGAGAAAGAGAGGGAAAGAGACAGAAAGAGAGGGAACGAGAGAGGAAGAGGAAGAGAGAGAAAGAGAGGAATACAGAGAGAGAGAGGGAAAGAGAAAAAGAGAGACAGAGAGAAAAAGAGAGAGGTATAAATGAGAAGAAAGAAGAGAGGCTGGTGTGAATGACCCATGACTGCATCAGTTTGTGTAGCTACTGGCCTTGGCCAGACACTCTCAAATTCCACCTGCTATTAAAACACACACTGGCTCTATGCTGAGACGCTCAGCGCACACACATAGCACACACACACACACACACACACACACACACACACACACAGAAAGAGAGAGAGGGTGGGGGAGGGAGGGAGCAAGAGAGAGGGAGAGAGAGAAAGAGAGGACAGCCTGATTCACTAAAATACCTCCATTATGACTTATCAGCTAGATGCAACGTTCTAAAAAACAATCTTTGTCTTATGGCTTATGCACACTACACAGCACATCTTTGCTGAGAAAGTGGTTCAGCAGTAATGATTCTACATTACTCAACACATTATTACATGTTTATATATTCGTCATTCGGAACTATACACTGTGTCACAAGACCTTAGAGTCAGTCTTGCACTCTGTCTCACTCTGTAACTGGCACGCACACACACACACACACACACACACACACACACACACACACACACATACAGAGAGAGACAGAGACAGAGACAGAGAGAGAGAGAGAGAGAGAGAGAGAGAGAGAGAGAGAGAGAGAGAGAGAGAGAGAGAGAGAGAAAGAAAGAGCGTGATCAAACCATTATACACAAATCAAAATTTATTTCCCACAGTCATTATTGCACACACACCCTCTCTGGGTGTGGTGAGTGTTTTATTCTCACAAACACCTGTGTGATCATTCAGGCCAACTCATTTCCTCCAACTCCTGAGTGTGTGTGTGTGTGTATGTGTGTGTGTGTGTGTGTGTGTGTCAATATGTAAATGTGTGTGTGCTCATGTGTAAGTGACAGTATGTTATTGTCTGTGACAGACTGAACTTAATTCAACATTGCATAAGGGCTGGCATTAAGACCTGGCTTGCCAAGTGAATTTTCTCGCTGGAGAACAATAGACATACCCTAACACAGACACACACACAACACACACACACACACACACACACACACACACATGCCCCTCAACATCGCCCCGGGACTGAAACTCTGATAGGAACAGGAGATCAGACTTCACTCGCCTAAAACTCTGATTTATAGTGACCGGGAATGGCAAGGAATGTACCTATGTAACAATGTGACATATGTGTGATTCACCCCCCAACACACCGTGTGTTGAAATGGCTGTTCATGTTCTCATACATATATTCACACACACACACACACACACACACACACACACACACACACACACACACACACACACACACACACACTCTCTCTCTCTCTCTTTTTCTCACTCACACAATGTGCACTCTACAATGTACTATTCTAATATTGCCCCCCCCCCCTCTCTCCCTCTCTCTCTGTCTATCTATCTATCTGCCTGTCTGCCTCGGTTTCGGTCTCTGTAACTGTCTCTCTGTCTGTCTCTGTCTCTGTCTCCCTCTCTCTCTTTCACTCACTCATTCTCTCTCTCTATCTGTCTGTTCGTCTCTGTGTCTCTGTGTCTGTGTCTGTGTCTGTGTCTGTGTGTGTGTCTCTCTCTCTCTCTCTCCCCCATCATGTGACAGATCAGCGCTGTGACTCAGGAGGATAAGTGGAGATCAGAGCCTGAGTGGAGCGGAGTGGAGCAGAGCGGAGCGGATGCAGCCTCCTCCAGTGTTTAGGCTCAGAGAGGATGCTGGGATTGAGGGGATGATGGCAGCCTTTATCCCTGTCCCATGTCTGGATAGTGTCTCTCTGTGTTCACAGCAGGACTGGGGTGTCCCGACAATGAGCGCAAGGTGGAAAAATGACAAAAAAAAAGCTGTTATTACTGACATTTTTGAGACCCTTTTTGGGAAAGCATAAATCAGTGTGAAGTAATTTCTTCTCTTTTCACCATAATTTGTTTTTGTTTTCCTTCACACCGGTCCTGGGGGCATACTGTTGGATGTCTCACCTCTACTCTACTCTAATTCTACTCCTACTCTACTCTACTCTACTCTACTCTACAGTTGTGCTCATAAGTTTACATACCCTGGCAGAATTGATGATTTCTTAACCATTTCTCAGAGGGTCATTTGGGTAGTTTCTTTTGTCATTATGATATAAGGTCCCATCAGTCTTCAGAAAGTAAACACCCTGCCATGCATTCCTTCTGACAGGGGATTTCCTCAAGCTGATTTATCCAGAGAAGACAGAGGGGGGTACTACCTTTTATGGAGGGTTACTACCTCGTAAGTTTTATATTAGTTACATTCATATGCTAGTTCCCCCCAACCCTACTCTTTTGAATACAACTTTAAATATGACACTGAAATTTGAAGATCAGTCTCAAGCCTGCCTGATAACTGACCTTCTCTCCCTCTTATGAGGCCCAGTCACATTCGGACTCAATTCTGTGGCGATGTTGTTAGTTGGCTCAGTCCGAGCAAGACTAAACATCCAAGCTGTGTCTCTGTGCTGGCTGGGGGGGGGCATCTTGATGGAAAAACAGCCAATTCAGCGCAACTGACTGTTTTCTCAGCCGTGCCCTCAAACAATCCAACAGCCACGTCCTCAATCTTCCTCTTCCTCTTCCTCTTCCAGCTCCCACATCTCTCCTGTGCACACACACACATGCTCATGTCCTCACTTCCCCCCCACACTGAGCTGCCCGGTTCTCCACGTATGCGGTTGGACCGCTGCTCTTACCTCACTCTGGCCTTTTCCAGAGCCATGAAAATGACCCGGCCCGCACGGCCATTCATGCTGAGCTCACCCCACCTCACCCCTGACCAGGCCTGGGCCATATGACAAACATCATCACCATCATGTTTTTTCATACTGTTCGATATAGATTCTTTTTTTCCCCTGATACTGCCAGTTTGGACTGAAACTTGTCTTTAAAAGGCACAGATAGTTGTGCTCATAAGTTTTCATACCCTGGCAGAATTGATGATTACTGAACCATTTTTCAAACGGTCATTTGGATAGTTTCTGTTTCTGTCATTATGATTTTAATGTGTAAAGTAAACACAGGTGTTTGACAATAAATGGCTTCAGACAACACTAACCATGAGTGAAAGAAAAGTTTTTGTGTTATCATTCATATTCTCTGAAAAATGGTTAAGAAATCATCCATTCTGCCAGGGTATGTAAACTTATGAGCACAACTGTAGATTGTTAGCACGATTCTGTTTTTTCCCCTGACACTGCCAGGTTTGAGAGCATCTGGACTGAAACCTGTCTTTAAAAGGCACAGACTACCAACATATGTCACGTGCTGGCTGGGATACTGGCTTGACTTGCCCCATGACACTTTGACCATAAACCAAACCACTGCCACACAGCTGACACCGTGTAACCCTTTTTCTGAACAGTGACATTAGCTTAGTCACGTCCCACTCCACAACACCGCTGCCACTCCTTTACACTTACAGTACACCAGCCCTGTGCACAGTTACACTCCTCAAGCCTATTCTTAACCACAGACATCCGGGAACTTCAAGTGTAGCCAGGTGAAAATAGAACGTTTAATAGGGAAATGAACATAAACAGCCTATGGTGAAAACAAACCTGCAAGCCTTTGGAATCAGCTGTTAATCAGCTGTCAAACTGGCATATGGTTATTGTGATTCCCTAAAAGAAAAGCAAAACAGAGCCTGGGATTCTGCGTATACAAAACACCAGCAGGTGCCTGATTTTAATGGCTTGCAGTTGAGCTGCAGTTCTGTTTTCACCTAACTAGGCTCATTGCCAGGGGGAGAGCTGTAGGTTTGGGGATGTCCGCAGTTATGAATACGGACAATAAACTAGAAACTGCCCCAGACATGTTCCCTGACATGTTTCTGACTATCCATGGGAGCAGTAAGGTGAGTTACCAACAGCGCTCTCCTGTGTGGTTGGGTTGCACCTGGCTAACCACAAGCATTCGGATTTCAGCGGTTATGTTTCAGTTATGTAATGCTCTGTGACAGGAGACTGTACAGCCATGCCAACCATTACCACCACAATATTTACGATCAACGTCAACATTACAGTGACAATAAAAGTGTTGATTTATAGTGAAATATATCACACATATGATTGGGAAACCATAACATTGAGAACAGGTGCTCTGTTCTACAAAGGCAAAGTGTAGTAACTAGGTAAACATTGAAACTGAAAAAAATGCCTACAAAGTTGTCATACTGCTCAGTTAAACATGTTGTAGGTATAATAGTGGTGATTCTTTAATGTACTTTCTTAATAGGATGAGGCAACAGATTTAGTCACAAGACAAAAGAGGTGTTATTAAGTCAATTTCCAGTGTAAACTTAGTTTTGACAAAATACAGTTGTGCTCATACCCTGACAGAACTGATGACTTCTTAACCATTTTTCAGAGGCTCATTTGAGTAGTTTCTGTTGTCATAATGATATAAATAAAGTAAACACAGGTCAGGTGTTTTCACAATAAATGGCTTCAGCCAACACTAACAATGAGTAAAAGAAAAGATTTTGTGTTACCATTCATATTCTTTGAAAAATGGTTAAGAAATCATCATGGGTATGCAAACGTATTAACACAACTGTATGTAGTTATTGCCTTTTGGCTTTTTAGGGCAGTGTTCTCCACAGACCCCGTCACAGCCCCACACCCTTCATCTAACTTTCAGCTTTACTATTACACACTGCCCCCCTCCATGCCAATCATTAACTGCCCAGGTCTGTCTTCACTTGACCGCCAAGACCTCTGACTAGAAGCCTCCATATTGGTTTCGCCAACAACACAAAAATAGCACCCCTTCTTTGGATGGAGCTGTTGAGAATTCCAAAACATGCCAAATAAAAGTTTGGTAACACTTTATTTGAAGGTGCCTACACAAGGGTGACATGAGCTCTTTATGAACATGACATGAACATTAATGACACTTCATTCATGTTTATGACTATTGACAAAAGGTGCTATTTGACTTGTCTGTGTGTGTTCCAAAAAATATTAACTTCACATTGCAACAACCAAATGACACCTAATGCCAACAATCATAAATGTGAATGAAGTGTCACTCTTATGTAGACACCTTCAAATAAAGTGTAACCAAAAGTTTTTTTTTTGAATGGGTGTTGTACTCCTTAAGAAAGATCTCTTTGTCACTGTCACCTCACAGACACAGCTCATAGCTGTGACCCATGACCTGTATAGCAGGGGTGGAAATTAACTTTGTATGTAAACGTAACGTAAATGTAAACCTTTACCAGCCACTGACAAGTGAGTTGTAACATTCACTAGCCAATCAATGGTAAATCATTATTTTGTGTCTGAAATCTACCAGCCACTTGAATATTTTACCAGTACTGGTGGCTGGTGCCAATTTCCATCCTGGCTTTATAGCCAAAAAAAACAGATGACTACCTCAGGAACAGACACAGGCTTCTTCAGCGCCAAAACCAATGCCCTTCCAGGGGAGATCTGCTCTCTCACTGCTTAAATAAACAGCTCACGTGCCATTCATGACCTCACTTAAGTGGTTCACCTTGGGCTACACAACATGCATACCAACACATCCTCGCTACGCTGTTACACACGCCAACCCATCTATCCGACATATGCACCGTATCTACACAGTACTCATAGAAAATATATACAAGTGAGTCACAAGCCAAACAGCGTCTGAGTTGGGTGAGAAGACACGAGAGAGAGAGCGACGACGAGACAGAGAGAACGAGAGAGGGAGAAACAGAGAGAAAATGAGATAGATTGAGATAGAGAGATAAACAGGCAGAGAGAGAGAGAGAGAGAAAGAAGAAAAAAAGAAATCGAATCAAAGAGAAAAGCAAATCCCCTGGATGAGAGGACCACGTGTGCTTCCCTGAGTGCTCCTCCAACACATAACAGATGACACAAGACCTGCCTGTTCCAGACTCCTTCCAGACTGCAGGAGATTTATATCTTTCTGACAGCCCAAAACCCTCCACACACACCATCTACCAGGCGGGAGAGGACTGCTTGCACTCTAGTCTACGCCACAGCAGCAGCCTGTTGTGAAACCTGACCCACCACACAGATCTGGCTCTGATGCGGCCCAGAGTAGGCCCACATCCGCACAGTGTTCCAGAGCACAGCTCTATGGCAGGGCCGATACAGCGCTGGTGTCGGCGGCGGTCATTAATCTCATGGTTTCATCTTGCTCACATCAAAGCCTGCACACAGGGGCTGCACACACACACACACGGAGAGAGAAAGAGGGAAAGAGAAAGAGAGAGAGAGAGAGAGAGAAAGAAAGAAAGAAAGAGAGAGCTAAGGAAGGCTATAATCTTCTTACGGGCCCTATCAAAGGGATGGTATCATTCACGGTGTTGCACCTCTGTGCTCTGATGTGATCTTCACAGGCACTACCATCATTAGTCTAAAAGCCAAACGCCACACGGCCCCTACAGGACGGGAAGGTTATGTCATGTCATTACATACAGGGACACGTTTCTGGGGTCGGCTTAGAAGACTGTTGGGGTAGGCTGCCGGTAGCGCATTACCTGGTCAATATTTTCAGAACGGGCACTCTCATTTTCATTTAGGCCATGCACACTAACTGAAAACAGGTGTTTGTTTATATCTGCAGTAAATAAACATTCTTTCGAACAGGTGATTTCTCGCGTCAGGTTTAGTGCATCGAGTGTGAGAAAAAACAAAAAAGTGTCGAGGCAATTATCAGGAATACAGGTTCCCAATTACACAGAACTCTTGTGTGAGAGGTGCTATTGTCAACAATCGCTATCTTCACTAAAACTACACAATAGGACACCTACATTTCAGTCATGTTTAGCTATTCTTACTTCCCTCTTCTGTCAGGGAATTCAATGCTGCGGTCTGTCAGCGTCGCCAGAATAGGCGATAGAAGACCACCACACACTACATGTTTAACCGGTCTGACTTTAGAAATGCTGAGACATTTCATTACAACTGAGCCGCGTTTTTTCTAAAACTGATGTTTAGTTTGTCCACATACTACAACGCAGCATCCGTCTGGTAAAAGGTAGCTCAAAGACCGTGGGAATAGCACCACTGTAAAAGCTCACGAGATGGAGACACCTACTCACCTCCAACCGCTCAAAACACGGAGCAGAAGTGGGGGAAAGCAACTTCACCGGCAGGTTGATTTCAGTGACAACTTGTCTTTAAAATCCAAATGTCCACTTACTTATAAACTTTGTAGGCTACAAAACTGTCCACCACAGAAAAATATAGAAACACTATTTACGCCGAAAACAAGACTTCAGTATCCACAGCTCACGATTCATCTCTCGTTAGGTCGGACTCTGCGTTTGGAGAGTGCTCGCAGGTCTTTGCCGGTGGTGCGCCTGCGGTCCTGCCCCCTCCCCGGTGACGGGTCACCACGGAGCGCGAGCGCCACAATAACATGCTCACGTGACCGTGGAACAGAAGAGGAATTGACGCCACTCAGATTTAACCCTTCGTGTTCAACAGGTGAGGGCTACGGCCGACCAAAAAATGTTGCACTGAACATTTCAATCAGACGCATAAGTGATCATAAATACATGAATTAAAGAGCCATGGATTAATCATGTTCTCATCAATAACCAATCTAGGTTATATAGAATTTCATTTGGATGTAGGCTTTCCTTGCTAATTCTCATTGAGAAGTTTAGAAGCTTACGTTATTAGTTGGACCAGGGTGTTAAATAATTAATTAAAGCCTGACTTTTTGATAATTTCGAATCTTCTTATCAATAGCCGTCTGATTACCAAACCGTAACTATTATTTAACAACAGTCTTTTTACTTGTCTTGTGAATGCTCTTCGTTCTACTGCGACACTGTAGTGAAATTATCTTGCGTGTGGAGCTGTCAGTAGTCTCCATAACACAGAGGCCTTGAAATGAAGGACAGACCGATTTGGGTCTGAGCCATTTCCCCCCTTCCTCCTACCTTTAACACAGCCAACAGTGTTACAGCAGCTCTCCCACTCCCATGGACACTTCCAAAGAGAGAGAGAGAGAGAGAGAGAGAGAGAGAGAGAGAGAGAGAGAGAGAGAGAGAGAGAGAGAGAGAGAGAGAGAGAGAGAGAGATTGTCCTGTGAGACCCTGGCAACTAAACAGGAAACCACAGTGAGTCTAAACAAAATGCCCACCCTTCCTGCGCCCTCCCCAACGACCCAGATCCGACTTGGCTCTGGAACTTTCGCCGAGGTCTCCCATCTCCAGCACAGCCCACCGCAATGGCCCTGTGTGGGGGAACACCAACACCGGAGACCCGGCCAACGACTGAACTAATACACGAAACTAGCGCCATCTGCTGGATAGATCTGAACAGAGCAGCCACCTGTGAGTCATTGAAGAGAATCCTCCACTATTCTAGATTATATCTTTTCTTCATTTTTGACTAATACCACTATGAGAAAGTTAAAACAATTACAGTGTAATTGGAAAAACACTACTGTAAGCATAAACAGCAACAAACATAATTATCAGAATCTGATTTATTGGTTAACTATGCTTACATACATAAGGAATTCAACCTTTGCAACTGCCAAATTTGTGTCCTTGTGTATTTATTTTGAATTATGGACACAAATAAAGAAGTAAGAAGTAAAATGTGTGTGTGTGTGCCCACAGAATAAGTT
>CM059273.1:9670987-9675987 GCA_030347295.1 Setipinna tenuifilis | reverse complement strand
GGTAAGGGCGCTGTGTTGGGTCTCCACCCAGCTGTTTGACACCGCAATGGGAGACAGAGGGGACCTTTGGGCCAAACAGGCTACTTATGCCAATGTGAGAGATTAAGGGGGGCTTAGCAGCTGGCTAAATACCAAACAAGGGCTTGAAAGGGATTTCAGGCCCCGAGAGAGAGGCTGATCACAAGGAGTTAGGAAATCTCCACTTTGCTGCTTTGCCCTGCCTGCACATGTGTGTTGATTAGTCTCAAACACCTCAGTCACCTCAAAACAAACAAACAACTAAAGCCAAGACACGATAAAGTGCCTAAGTCACTGGCCGCAACACTCCAAGAAGCAAAGCCATCAAATCTTAAAAAAACAATTGTTAGTGAGGAAAAAAAAGAAAATCAGGCCTGCTCTACTTCTTTTGTGACTCAGAGAGAGATTATTTTGTGGCAGTATCAATAATCAGTAAATACATTTTATTTTTAAAAAAATGTCATTTGAGAAGACCACACATCTCAGTTTGGTTGTTTACCAGAAATGTTAAGACAATTACATGAAATGTATAGTGCAGTATAATACATGTTTGAGTCATCAAATGTCATGATTTATAATTCCAATGGCTCGGCTATCACCAAAGTCATTCAGACACTGGCCCCTTTGTAAAACAACAGTTTGGCTCTGCTGGAGGCTTACGGACATGCCAGGTGTTTCTCCACAGGGCTCTGTGACTGTGATGGCTCGAGAGGGGTTTGCATGACTAGCGACCGCTCTTTTTTTTTCGTTCTCAGACTGTGTGACTAAGGCCGAGCGACGGTGGCGTGGTGGGGGTGAAGTCTGTGTTTAAAGGCTGCCCCAGATTCCTTAATCTGGACAGGGGTCTGCGAAAACAGTTCACGAGGGCCAGTGGGGAAGACAAAAGTGAATGGGGGCTTACGGCAGGACTTTGACAGATTATGTGGAAATATTTGGCATATCCCAGTAAATCAGATTAGCGTGTTGCAACTTTGACCGGTGGAGGCTGAAATCGCCACTTGAGATGAATTCATAATTGCAGATCACTCAAGCGGAAGGAGAGGGCGGCAGCGACCCACTTGATTCCATCACAAAGGCAAAGCGTCCATAAACCCTGCTTCACTTCCACTACACAATCAATACACCTCCAATTTCTACAGAAATCTGACAAATTACATGAGATTTTTCACGTCTACTCTACGAAAGATGGTACCTAATGCATTGGCCACTTTCATTTCTTTTCAAATTTATGCAAAGCAGTTGCTGGAGGTAAATGAAATTGAGGGAAAGCACTTGGTGGCGCTAGTGATAGTCAGGTTATTTTTATAGCACACATTACCCAAAGTGCTTTACAAACAAAAAGTATAGTAACATTTAGAAATAGCATAAGAAAGGCATAGACATACAAACATATGAAAACAATGGGATAGATGATAGATGGGCCCTAAATGACTTTACACAGCTGGGAAGCTATACTCGCTATATTGCTTGTATAAAGACCACTAAGTAACCCATTACACATACAAAACATAAAACAGGTATTATATTATTATTACTCTATTATTATTATTATTATTATTATTATTATTATTATTATTATGTCAGAACTACAGACATTAGTATATTCATACGGCAAGAAAAGAAACTAAGCAATTTGGTCTTAGAACATAAAAAGTTACATATTTTTAGAAGACATTTTCAACATCAAGATCAAACCAACAAACAATACATTGACAAAAATTGCCCAAGAGTCATACACTAACACTGGACAGAGAAATAAATATATTGTAAGTTTCCCCATTAAGAGACTGCTAAAAGAACATCTTATCTTAAATCCCTCCATACATCGCCACAAGTTAACATTTGTTGTCATTGTTGTCAAGGGTTCAATATCCTTACGCATACAATTCTTGCACTCAAAGCCACATCCCTATTATAATAAATGTTAAATAAAGACCACTCAACCACTTAAATGATCTTTGAACAGTTAAGTGAGTGTGTGTGCACTTCAAGGTTGTGCGCGCGTGTGTGTGTGTGTGTGTGAGAGAGAGAGAGAGAGAGAGAGAGAGAGAGAGAGAGAGAGAGAGAGAGAGAGGACGAGATTTAAGATGTTTCTGCCATTTATGATATCTCAGATTATAGACCCCAATAATCATGTAAGATTATGCACATGGCTGGAAAAATATAATTTATCATATTTCCTCTAATAATTTGTCATTCATGATATTGTAATAGTTTCAATTTACTGCATTTTGCCAAATAATTCTGAAAAAAAAAGCTGCAGGCCTGCCGGCGAAATCTTACATTAAATGTTTGATTCCAATGTTTGAGTTTGGCCATGAACACGTGACGGGGGACATTTAAATACTCCATCCATCCACACTCTGCATAACAACAAAACCACCCTCCTTAGCTAGCCAGCTAGCAAGCAAGGCGTGCTCTGTCTCTGTAAAGCAGACTTCTAGCAACTGGAGTAAGTATAAGTCCCTTTCAAATGAATGCATGAGGTGACAGAAAGGTTTGTGAAGGTGCTGTTATTGACATCTTGCTCGTTTTTGACTCTGAAGACGTAGCGATTCAAGACAGCGGCACTTGCAAGCTAGTTAGACAGCTGCAAAGCTAGCATGGTAGCGGCATCCTGCATGCTACCCAGCTCAAATACCCGTCATAGCCCCTCAGCTGTTATTGACGTATAATTGTGTAATAACATTGTCCCTACATATATCAGTTGTATATGGATTTTAATGGGAAGAGGGTTTAAGAACTGATTTGAACTGGGAATGTATTGCAAGTCTGCTTGCGAGAAAGATTAGCATGTTGATGTTTTTAGCAAGCTAGCCAGCGTTCATGTTTTCCAGGCATAGAATCGTGCTGCTGGCCTTGCTGAACTGGTTAAAAATCCGTGTATGATTTCAGGTTTTGGTGGATATTCTCACGTTGAAAGACTGATAAGACGGGTAACTTAGTTAACCTGTCAACTGGTTAATACACTGAGCTGGGCCCAAATGTTAATGTCAGTGTAACATTCATGAAACTAGCAATCATGGTTTTTCAGGTAATTATCGATATAGCACAGTAAATGAGATTACTTTGACACCTGTTATTATAACCCATGTATAACGCCGGTGTAACTGAATCGCTGTGCTGCGATTTCCTTCTCCAGGTAATCATAGGACGTTGCTAATGGGGGACTAGACTTTGACCTCAATTTGCAGAAGTTAACCAGGACTGACCCGTCAGTGTTGGACGGAAGCCTAATAAACGTTGCCAACGTAAAGGGGCAACATATTATCGGTGTGCAATGGCCACAGAGGACATGGAGGGCATTTGCGTGATGCCAGATGTGGCTGGCATCAAGACGGAACACCCGGTCGGCGTCGGTGCACCCGACGACCCGAGCTCGCAGAACGTCGCCATGGGGATTAAATTCATCCTGCCAAACCGTTTCGACATGAACGTGTGCTCCCGTTTCGTCAAGTCGCTCAACGAGGAGGACAGCAAGAACATCCAGGACCAGGTGAACTCGGATCTGGAGGTGGCGTCCGTGTTGTTTAAAGGTAATCCATGACAATCACCAGCCGTGCAGAGGCTCCAGGCCTGGGATCTGTTAATGTCTTCAACAGTGCACAACCCCACACACAAACTACTACCTACTACCTCACTTCCATGAATTTTACAGATTGTCAACAAATGCTAAACGTGCTGTAAGTTAAATCCACAGTTTTGCAGTTCGTAACACACAATGTACTATTCTAATATTGGCTTCTCTCTTCTGTCTCTCTCTCTCTCTCACACACACACACACACACAATCAGTTCTCTTTCTCTCACATACACACCATCACACATATACACATATACACATATACACATATACAAATCTTTGCTCTTAACCATTTCTGATGAGCTGTTGTTGCTTGTCTCCCCCAGCGGAGTGTAACATCCAGACGTCGCCCACTCCGGGCATCCAGGTGCGACACGTGTACACCCCCTCCACCACCAAGCACTTCTCCCCCATCAAGCAGTCCACCACACTCACCAACAAGCACCGTGGCAACGAGGTCTCCTCCACACCCCTGCTCGTGCACTGTGAGTCACCCTGCTACACACTCTCGTACACACACACACACACACACACACACACAGACACACACACACAGCTGCTTGTGCACTTTGAGTCTCCGTGCGACACTGGGGCAAAGCACTTGCCCTGTCTGTCTCTCACACACATACACACTCAGTCGAAAAACATTTGGACGGATGGTGGCATGAAATACATCTCAGAATATCTACATCGTGACGTTCTACTGTTTCTAGACTATACAGGCACACAGATTGACTCTACAACAAACCCCCTGTGAGCCCACCACACACACACACACATACACACAATATAGGCTGTAATGGAAATGCCATCTTTGTTAGAGAGCACACTAAAGCCCAGCAAGCTGTTTGCCATACAGAGAGAGAGAGTGTGTGTGTGTGTACCGGTATGTTTCACCGGTCTAATCGAGCCTTGATGTTGTCTCCACCTCTTTCAGCTCTGTCCATCCACCAGCTGGCTGCCCAGGGGGAGATGGTGTACCTGGCCAGTCGCATAGAGCAGGGTGAGACAGCGTGGGTGTGCGGGGGAGAGACCCTTAATATCTTAGATTATATATTATTCACATGAGATAAATGTGAATATTGTGGTGTTTGTTATAAACTAATCTGACCTCTGACGGTATGGTAGACACTGTGATAGATGGTATGATAATTATCCAACAACTTCAAAACTACTACTATACTATTATAGTGATTTGTGAGTTCTCAATTTACATACTGTATGTGGCTTCTGATTGGTGCATGTCAACTTGCAGTGTAGTTGCCTGGTGACAAGGTGATTGACAGCTGTCTGTTTTTTTCTCATCCAATCAGAGAGCGTGATTAACCTGCAGGACGAGGAGGGCTTCACTCCTCTGATGTGGGCGGCGGCTCATGGGCAGATCGCCGTGGTGGAGTTCC
>CM059273.1:9645987-9665987 GCA_030347295.1 Setipinna tenuifilis | reverse complement strand
AAGCTGAAGTCTGCTGCTAGTTAGGTATTAGGCCAGTGGTTCTTAACCTGGGTTTGATCGAACCCTAGGGGTTCGGTGAGTTGGTCTCAGGGGCTCGGTGGAACCTCCGCCCTGGAATTTTTTATACCATTTGTTACAACATATCTTTGTGAGCAATCGTTTTCGAGGATGCTGGACATAAAAACTAAGAAAAACAACAGACTTTGCTGTGAAAATGACATGTTGTTGTGAGTTCATGCACTGTGTTAGTTTTGTTATTTGAACAAGGTGATGTTAATGCACGGTTCATTTTGTGCACCAGTAAAAAAATTATATTTTATTTTTTACTAAAGAAGGGTTCGGTGAATGAGCATATGAAACTGGTGGGGTTCGGTACCTCCAACAAGGTTAAGAACCACTGTATTAGGCGTTTCTTCCAGAGGCAGAGGAGGAGATCATGGCTTCAGAGAGTAACCAATCCAGCCATTTGTTCCTTTTGCCTGTACACTTAACACTAAATGTCTCTCACAAGTCAGCTGTTGTGCTTATTTGATGATTTAGGTGGTCATTTGGATGAGCTGGTTGAGAAAAAGATGTGACGACTTATGTGGCAGGGTTTTAACTTTCTGAAGCCGGGATCTCTTTTGGAGCTTGGAGCCCTTTTGACTACTACCATGACCTGGATGAATGAGAATCTTCACAGACCTTATCCTGTGTGGTTAAATGGGGACACCACATCAGGAAACTTTCCCGTAACAGGGCTTTCCTTTAACAGACTTCACAGCACACACACTGCTGTGACTCAGCATGGTGTCACACTAGGTGGGTTCGTGACTCTGGAGTGACTCATCGTCCTCATCTGTATCCAAATAGCAGTCATGCCTAGGATCACAATGTAATTTTCCCATTCATAATTAAGGAGTACTACATGTACAATTCATTTTAAATTAATTATATTAATATGTTGGTAACCCCCAACTCTGCTTTTTTGTGTTTGAGGGAGGGCACTGCATCTTAGGGGTTACCATACCCCTCAGCAGTACCCCGTTAATCAAACTATGACTAGGATGCCTCAGCAGATAGAAACGGCTGTCCCCCCATCACCATGGTAACCCCATGCATTTAAATCTCACCATGTGCAATTTTGCTTGTCTACAAGTGTTTTTGAAAGGTATTTTTCTTTGGCCATTGTCCATGCAATTCACCCAACATAGACTGCTAAAAACTGTGATCGATGCAGATGAACTTATCCATCCTACCTTCTACAAAGTGTCACATCTAAAACTTCTAGTACATTTTCATGTTTTAGGCCAAACTCAATTAGATATAACAGCAGCTGCAACTACATCACCCAGGTCAACAATGTTCTGCAATAAATTCTACTACTACAGGTTACATGTAAAGAGATTTGAACATTGTAGGCCGTCTCAATCCCTGTTCTGACGTTTAGTTTGCAAAGTAGTCATAAGCCTCTTCCTTTTATGTCTTTTCAAGGACACTTTAAAATTAGGAGTTTAAAACCTAGTTTAAAGTTTAAAAACTAAAGCCATTATTTAGTGTCTTGTCACTATTTGTCCAAAGCTGTAGTACAAATTATCTAAAAGCATCAATATTGTCTCTCACAATAAGCCCCACCGGCATCCATACCCACACCCCTTCCCACCTGAACAACACAGTCACTGAGTAATTTGGAGGGTATTTGATAGCAAACATTTTATTCCAGGTATGCGTGTATTCTTATAGCCATGGCTGCGAAGGAGTAGCTTTCAGTAACACGGGAGAAACAGCCAGGATCAGCCAGCTCGCGCTCTTTACACAAAACACACACACACCTCCGCTCTCCGGCTCCGACTAGGGACACACACACAGACACACACACACACACAAACCACACACATTCGCAAACCTCCACCTCATCAGACAGGCAAACGGGACCCACAGGGTGCACAAGATTACCCAGTGGAGTTGTGAGAAGGAGGGGAGGGCTGAGCGAACAATATTTTTTTAGAAAATAAAAAAAGCTGAAAAAAAAACAAAACAAATAAACACATCGTCATCATCCCATCTCGGCGAGCCACGAGCAGAGGTCTTGAGTGTTTGCGCGTCTCCCCTTAGTTAGCTTCGTCCTTTGACGCCTCGTCGAAGTTCTCCACGAGATCTGAAACCAAGACAGAAATGTCACAGGTCAGCATTGTCCACTTCCTTCACACCACACACATACATTATAGGCCCCACTCCCTTTCACACACACACACACAATCATCCCCACCCCACCCCAGAAAGAGAGAAGAGCTACACAACCCCACACACACTCCATCCCCACCCGAGAGATAGAGACAGAGAGAGAGACAAAGAGAGAGAGAGAGAGAGAGAGAGAGAGGGGCAGGCTATGTTCCTGCAGAGTTCACACAGGCTGGCTGGGCTCTGAGAGAGAGACTGCTCCGGTGCTGCAGAGATCGTTCCCTGGTGCCGTGAAAGAAAACGAAGTGAACGCGGAGGGGCCCCGTCAGTGTTTAGGCGAAACCTGATCTGAGGGGCAATTTGAACGGTTTCCTCAGTCCCTGTCCGTCTGTCACACAATCACGGCCCGAGAACGCAACGCGGGTCTGTGTGTGGGCCACATGATCCGTGCCTCTGTGTGTGTGTGTGTGTGTGTGTGTGTGTGTCGGAGCTGCATGTGTGCACGTCAAGAGCCAGGGGACTGGAAAAGTGCACAGCTGTAAAAATGGTCCTGTCGAGGATCAAAAGCAGGTTTCCTTTTGTGAAATGAAATCTGATTAATGTGACTTCCAGTGCGCTGCTTGAGGGAGCGGGGATGGAAACCACTCACGCAGAGCTGGGGGTAATTGTTTTCAGTTCGCAATAGCGGGGAAAGAAAAAAAAAAAAAAAAGGAGGGGGGGGTGGGGGGGCAAAAAGAAGGTGAACTGCCATAATGGTGCCATGGCACAGGCAGTTAACCCCTTGTCATCGTGTTGCCCCGCTCTTTCAAGGGCTTAGAGAGCGAGAGTAATCATTTGTTACATTTGGGGGAAACTTTGGTTACAAGAACACAGGAGCCCTCATATGGTGCAGGAGGGAGCATGTGTGAGTACATATGTGTGCGAGTGTGTGTGTGTATTATAATAGCAACCTTATGCATTGGAATCACTCTCCTTCTCAAAGACAAATCAAACGGAGCCTTCAGGGCCCATAAACAAGAGGGCCGTCTGGGACCTCGAGGGTGGACAAACGAGTCTCTGCCCCCAGAACCACCTCAAAAAGTTACCATTTGGCCGCCACCACAGCAATGGCAGCTGCCACAAGCTAGAAACATGAATGGGCTTCCTCAACACTCAATACATCAACCCCCAGCAGCCTCAACACACCTCCACACACACACACACACACACACACACACACACACACACACACACGGTCATGGTGACCAAATCTCGTTCATTGAGATTTTTGTAAACAATGCGCAAAAGAAATCAAGACTATTTGTCACTGACAGATTAAAAAAATGTGCTAGTTGTGCAAATGCGTATATTAAGTGTAATTGCTATAACCAATGGCAGAACTGTTATACGAGTTAAAAGTACAGACAGTAGAAGAGTGTAACGTACACTAATATACACACACCGACAGACTCATTCTGTGCTGCCACTACATACACTGACAGATGAACAGGCTGCTGCCTGGAAGACATCAAAGACACAGAAGGAGCCTGACAAGGGGCTTGTTTGAAATGACTGGCTGGCTGAGTGGCTGGCTTAAAGCAATGCATTCGGGACTTAAAATAGTGACATTCTAGGACAATTTTGTCCAAACGTCACCATACCACACCTAACCCACTCATGTGGTACAGTGACATTGGGGTGAAATTGTCCAAAAATGTCACTATTTGAAGTCCAGAATGCATTGCTTTAAACCAGCCAGTCACTTCAAAGAAGCCCAAAGAAATGTCCCATCTATCCACACAGGCCATCTAAGACTATCAGAAACAGAGAGTGATTGGCAAAGGAGACATCAATGACTGTAAATTCAATCCATTTACCCAACTACAAATTGAGTGTCTTTTCAACCAATTTTCCTCCTATGTTAACATTGAAAGGTCCATAAAATGTAACTACACATGTTGGACTAACAATGCGTTCATGGATAGACACAACTATTACAACCCATCAATGCCTTAACTGACAAAGACTACATAACTATTTAAACCTAGGACTGGGCAATTAATCGTTTGCGAATCATAAATTTCAGGGCAATCCCGATGATCAGATTTGGGCATATTTAATCGATCCCCTAAAGCCGATGTCATTGTTAACAAAAAAGGTCAAAAATCGTATCTTAGTTGTGTGGCAATGGTTTGTTCTTGGCCAAAATGACATGGAGCAAAGAAAGACGGTATGCGAGATATGTCTGTGCTTTTAAAGGCGTGCTTCGATCCAGATGCTCTTAAAATGTTAGTGTCGGGACACAAATCATGATAAAAATGGATACCGGACAACATGGAAAAAATAGATTGTGATCATTTTTTTTGCCAAACCCCATGGAGCCTTCGTCCCTCACCTGGAACATCGTCATCATCTTCCTCTCCGCCAGCGATCGGTGCCTTACCGTCCCCAGCTGTGGAACAGAAACAGCACATACATCTCAGATTTACACACGAGTAGTTAACTGCATTCAACACAGGGTCTTCATCATACCAATAGTTAACTGCATTAAACACAGGGTCAAATTACACTTTGCTTTGGGCTGGAGACCAGCGGTTTCCAGTAAATCACATTTATTTCTATGGCTTTGAGGGGAAGTTGTGGCGCTATTTAATGTGGGCTGGCCAGGGTCTAATTCAAAATGAAATGAAAACAAACGGGGCTACGGTGGCCTGGGAGATCCGCTACGGCAGCCTCTGCCCCAGGCTGGAAATAGGGATTGCCACCACTGAACCATTTTCACCAGGCAAACAGCTGCAACTACTCACTTACCCCACCCTGTCTCTAGTCACACACACACACACACACACACACACACACACACACACACACACACCTGTCCTCATGCGTCCTCAGTCCCACACATACAATCATATTTAACAAAGTAATAAAACTACCACTAAAATTCCTGCATCTTCTACAAAGACATGCTACATGACAGAAAAAAAAAATGCAAACTTTTTTTGCTGCAGCACCATGGGCAAATAGTGTGAATAACTGCGATCACTAAAAGGCCAGGATTAGCATGCTTGGCTCTGCTCCCTAGTGTGTGTCATGCTAGGCTGTCACATTCTCTTCTTTAAAACTGCTTAGAAACTGGCCGGGCGAGTTTGGCTTCAGGTGTTCCCTCATACACACACACACGTGCACTCTTTCACACACACTCACCCGGTTTCATTCTGTCAAACACACACACGTGCACATGCACAGAAGGTGTGTTTGGCCTTTAGGAGTTCCCTCACACACACAAGGTGTGTTTGGCGCTCTCTCTCTCTCACACACACACACACACACACACACACACACACCTTGTTTGGGCAGGTTCTCGGCGAGCTTCCTCAGGCTGGTGAGGCTGTCGGCTCCGAGCTGGTTGAGAATGCTGGGCAGCATCTCGGTGAGCTGCTTGGTCTCGGCGTGCCCGGTGATGGTGAAGGTGTTGGCCGCAAGCGAGGCCTGCACTTTGGGGTTGTTGAAGTGGATTACTGTCCCCTGGGTTGTGAACATGTTCACCTGCGCAAAACCATAATCGTAAAAAATAAACAATGAGACCCCCATCCAAAACAATACATACATAAATGAATAATATGAAACTGCAACACAATCAAGCACCAAAATAAACAGGCAAGTGTGCCAACGCACCAGGGTAATGCAAATGGACAACATATGCATTATAATCAAATAAATAGCAACACATAACATGGTACAAATTCAAGGTTTAAAAGCAATAATCTGCACACAATACAGAACCTACTGATATGATAGGCTAAGAATTCAGCTGTTAACTGGGTAACACAAAAAAGTTAACCATACTGCATTGTAAGCATGTCTGATACATGTTTACTCAAACAACTTCACCTCCTCAATGCCAGAGATGTTGTTGACTCCCAATTTCTTGAGAGAAAACTGGAGTTTCTTGTCATCAGCGGTAGCTGTTCTGTGGACAACCTTCTTCTTTCTGCGGGCTGTTCCCTGTCAATCACAATGGCCATGTGTTAGACTTGCTTGAAGAGTGCAACACGACCAAACCATCCCCCAACATAATCGGGTAATGACTATTAAATATCTACAAACCATTTTATTTCACATTACCTTTCCGCCGATGCGGACTTGTGCCTGTAGCTTGGCGAGTTTCTCCTGGTTCATTATCGTTTCTTTCATCTGAAAAATAGGAACAAACACAAAAACGTTTCGTTACATGTTTCATAGTACTGCTGCATTAAGGTACCTCGCCAAAAAAACACCAAGGGTGCGGTCTGCCAAAATAGGCTCCAAAATCTTATGGTCATTAAAAAATTACAGCACAACCATACAATAAATAGAATGAAGAATGTCATCGGATGCGAAATGTTTGATCTGTCAAAAGCCATGATGTGAACAACGGTGATTAACATTATAGCCTATGTCGACTGGCTATGTTAGCCGTTTTAGCCGAAAAGATACGTCAAGTTTTGAGCTAAAAGCGTCAACAGATAGCCTACTAATATTCTGTTCTGTTATGTTAACCTCGGTTTCTTTCCTGACGGTTTTCTACAAGATGCTTAAAAGACAGCAACGTGAACATGTTTTAAACCCAATAAAGTTGTACAGCGCTAGCCATCATGCCCATTTGTCACATTCCAGGCCTTGCTACTCGTCTTCACCGTTACCTCCTTTAAATTCCATTTTTATACCAATATATCGAGCGAGATAAGGTGAGCTTTCTGTGCGCTTTAAATGGGAAGCTTACAAGCTAGATTTATCAGATGTGATGACAAATGTTAGCTGTATTTCGATTCCAGTCTGAGTTATTTATATTGAAATGCTATGGATTGCTAGCTTCATGCGAGAAAGGAAGACAGTCATCAAGTGTCTTTAGCACATTAGCAGTGAAACTCATTTGTACATTGTTGCTAGCTAACTAGCCACCGTTAGCATACTGCCAGTTCAGTTGAAAAGTGAAATATGTCCAGTACACCTCAAAGTACCAAATACAGGTGAAGTTCACATGGCACAGGACACCGTAGTCGTTTAGCAAGTCTAACATTTAAACTGTAAAATAGAGAAGGTACTGACAAACTCTCTGGTATGCTTTCGCCGACAATACGGTGCGCTCCAAAAGCTTTGGGCCTGTCAATCCGGTTCACCCCCCGTCTCAACTCCGCACCAGTTTACTTATTTTTCCTGGCTCGCCAAGCCTCAAAAGTTTCCCAGGTTTGAGAACAAGGCTCTAAATTACCTCGCGTCTCGGAGCTGGAAGTATCTGTGCAGGAAAGAGAATATTTTAGGGCTCCTCACTGACCTGCACGCTAGCAGCAAACACACGCGGAGAGCAAGATGGAAGCGAGAGAGGGTGACGGAAGTGACGTTGGGGCAGAAATGCGGTGGAGTGGGCTGTACCCCAAGCTCAACCACTGGCTGGCGTAACCAGAGAACTTCTTGTAAGATCACATCAGGCCAGCATCCAGGCGCACCAGCATCACGGCCTTCAAACCCTGCTAGTACTATTCCATTACGCCTTAGTCAAGACTTACTGTCGCGGTCATTTATTTATTAATAATGTAACTGCTACCAAAAAAATACTTTCCATTATATACTTTTTTTTAAATCTCAACTAAGTATGAAACAATTGTGGCAGTTAAAGAACAGACTCACATGAAAGTTTAGCCCACCTGCAAGTCGTTGTAAACTGGGTTCTTGTCCTGTCATTCACATTAATCTTGGCCAGTTTGCATGAAATTTTAAAAATTGCTCTTAAATGTAATAGAAAGTTTTTTTTCACTTAGCCTACTTACTTAGGGATTATTTAGGTTGGTGATATGGAGTAAGTAATTGAATTTCAAAAATGCAATAGCTGACATAATAAAGAAAAATGACTTATGTGAATTTTTTCATAAATATGTGTCATGTGTTTACTGTATTTTGAAAACTTGGCTGGCATGCAATAAAAGAGGCCGTAGGCTACATACAATATAGGCTACCGAAACAAATAGGAAACTGACATAAACACACATTAAAACTCACACAAAGGTTTGTACTTATCTACATTTCCACAAGAATGAATGCAGACAAAAGACTAGGAGATGGCCTAATAAGCTAGAAAAGAAACAGCACAGGAATTATGTGAGTTGCACTGTGTGGTTGCGGTTCCCTCAGATTAAAGGTACCCTTTGAACCATCTCTTTCACACTCTCACTCTTTCTTTCTCTCTCTTTCTCTTTCTCTCTCTCTCTCTCTCTCTCACACACACACACACACACACAGAAAAGATAACTTTTCACACATTTGTCTAGGATCATTTTTGCAGCACGAGATAGATATTCAGTGTCTGTCTTGCCTCATTCATAGACCATTTTAAAATATATATGAGTTTAAAAATGTGTGTAGTACAAGCAATTCCCCACAGGAACTCTTATACGGGCTTAAATGATAAGGCATTAAATAATCCTCTTTTCCCAAATGTATTTTTCTCTTACTTTTTACACACACACACGCACACACAGAGTTTTTAGGAAAAGATAACTTTTAACACGTTTGTCTTGGACCATTTTTTTGCGCATGTGATACATATTAATCACATGGCGCGGCCTCTGGGGACCGGCGGGCGTTCCGGTGACATTCATGGGATTTGTCACCGCGAGGAGCCACGAAGGGGATTGCGTTTCGCAGCTAAGTGCTTTCTTGGTACCCCGTGGCACGGAAACCACCCGGGCTCGCACCTCGGGGAGTTTAGAAACACTTCAGATGTGGGTTAACCACACATACGGACCCTGACCCTGCTCAATGTGTTGCCTCAAAAACACACTCGCACGCAGACCATTATGGCAAATGAGAACAATTGAGAATAAATTAAAAATCTGCGATCAAAACCACTTCAGTCATCCATCCCCAAAGGCAAATTAGGACCGTGCTGGTGCGACAGACCCATTCAGGGAAAGTGCCACGGGATTGTTGCGCAGGCTAAATAATTCTCTCTGATTAAATAATTGAATACCTTATTGATTTTAAAAACATGGTTAGTTTTTTCCTGATGCATATATTATTTTGTTGAGGTTAACACACTTATGCATCCAAATTCAGCTCCCTAAATAGGCTACTCGGTCCTACTAAAACTCTCGAATGCAGGCTAAACTATCTTACTTGTGCAATGCTAAATTTACAAAATGACTTGTCAGATTTATAAAAACACGCTTAAACTATGCTTTGGGTTATAGTCATGATTTAAGACCGGCTATTCCCAGAACACAGGCGCAATATTGCTCATAGCTTATGGTTAGCCCATTTGAGTAGAGTAGCCTATGAGCCTAATTTTTAGACTGAACGCTAATGTTCATTAGCGTTGTTTTAATTATTGTTTTAAAATCTTCTACGTGCCTACCTAACTGTGGTTTGCACAGAAACATATTAATATGTCCTGAATTCACAGCTGGGTGTATAAATCATGAAATGGCCTGCCTACCGTTTTCAAAACTTCAGAATGGTGAAAGGTAGTTAGGCAACACATGGCGCCTTTTATTACAGTGTGTGTATGTTAAACGCACTAATTTTATTTACAATAGACAATGGAATTATAAATAGCCACACGGATACACAACTTTAAAGACATAACCTCTCCTACAAAACAACCAACACAGGGGGTTCGCATCTACTCCCAAGTATTTTTACGCATTTTTTCTCATTGCATATCCTGTCCAAAGTGGTTCATAATGTGCCGCTAGGTGGTGCCCTTTCCCATAAATACAACAGTTGTTGGGAGAGGTAAAATAAATAGAAGTTAAGTACACAAGTTCAACCACACCAGTTACCATAAAGCAATCATCAAAACGCCACCAGATGTTTTCTCCATCATACAGAAATACCCGTCCATCTTTACGGAGCCACCAGAACTAACAACACTACGGAGCAATAAAAATATAATTATAACCCTCTGTGATTTTTTTGGTCATTGCTGTCATTTGTGTTCATTTACTTAAGTCAGACGTCTAACAATAAATTTATCCCGTGGACATCCTTTGTTTTCTTCTGTAAAAGCACTGTCATCACTCACAATGCAGTGGGCTTAAGGATGTCATTTCAGGGCTATTCCGGCCTAATTTTAGCTTACTGAGAGATCTCACCAAAACACCGCCAATTTGATTAACTAAAATCATGTAGAGTCGTATGGTATCATAGTCATTTTAAAAATAACTAATGACTCTAAGGAAATGCCCAATTTTTGTCAAAGGCAATTACAGTATTTCCATTAATGATTCTTCGTCGCTCAGTAAACATGTAGGCCATAATTAAATAAAAAATATACTATACATGTGAAAATCTACAGTTTAAATTGCTAACTCACAATGAATGTTGGCCGGCATATGGGATGTATATAGCCTGTGTATCCAATCCAAAATTACAGCCTACACTGTAAAAAAACATAGGCTCCAAACGAACAAGAAATCTTTATATATCCATTTTCTTTGTATGAGATGTGAGTTTTGCTTGTTAGGAAACAAGATACATAAAAAAAAGATTATTCACCACAAAGCAGTGCTAACTAAGGGGAACACCTGAGTGTATACTTGTTGAATTGCTGTGAACTAAAAATAGGGGGTAAAAATGCATGAATGAACTGGAGATCAGTGCTAAAACAGTTTAAAAAATATTTAATTTAACTTTTGCAATGCCCGCATGCAGCTCCAGGAATCTGTGATTTTTCAACATAGAAACAGATAGTTTTAACAAACAAACATTTAATGATGTATGAGTAAAAAATCCAAGCAGACGTTTTAATGTAATTTGCATGAAAATAATAATTGTGCAGATAATTTTAAAAGCCCCAACCTGAATACTTTAGCCATTTAAAAATCGGTCACGGCTCTTACTGGCAAACTGTTTGCAAAACGTCCTCCTGGGAATATTTATAGGCTTTCCTGCTTCTCCAAATTAATATTTTATTTAGGCCTACAATATAAAAGCATATATTCATATTTATGACAACACCAGTTCTACTTTGTTGATAACATTCAAAGCGTTTTTTTAATCGCCAAAAAAGTCTATTCAACCAGGAGCTGGGAAGGCATAGGCCTTTATTTCACGAGCTTGCATGCTCTTCCGTGATCCGCGTGACTGATGCGAGTTAACAGCTGACTATTTTCCATTACGAATGGCTCGCGGAGGATCTAGATCACTCCTGTGTCACGCAAACTACTGTGCGTGGAGAGGCAGAAATGGTACCCGCGTGTGGAGACTGCAGGCAGCAATGTCACGTTATAAACAGAAGAACACGGCCACTGCCCCAACACTGTACTTCCACAATGAAATATCCATATCAATCGCTTTGAAAAAATGCAAAATTGGTCACATATAGCATTTTAAATCACTAAAAGTATGACCGTAGCAGGGGATGTTCCTACCCGCAATTATGTGCTTTGTTCGGAGGGCTTCTTTAAATCTTCTAACATACATTAGTCTTTTTTACAGGCACTAATTGGACCGAACGGTTCCTCCAATTACCGCGCCGAGATGACCAACATAAAGCCAGTCGAACTTTTTTCTCATCCTGCACAGCTCTTTAGGTATTTCTCAAAGGCGTTTAAGGCTTATTTTTTCTCTTTCCACTTGCTGTGGTGACGTCTGGAGACCATGTGATCTTGAAGCTGGTATATAGTGGCAGGGTAGAACCGCCCTCTTTGGAATCCTAGTTTGGCCTTTTCCAGGTCTCCCCCACACTATGTCAAATTAGCGCACGGATGCTGCCCCTTCCTTTGCCATTTGGTGCAGAAAAGCGACATTGCAGGCGAGCTACCCAAACCTATGGCACGGGGGAGGCCCAGGAACAGCGCGACTCTCCTGCACTCTCCTCGCATCCTATGAGCTTTTCTAGCATTGGACACACACACAGGGTAAGCAACACGCGCCTCCTATCTCCGCCGTAGCCCCCGGGAGCACGCGGCTGTGAGAGCCATGACTTTAAGCTCCGAGATGTCGGATGCCTCCGTGCTCTCGGAAGAGACCGACATCGATGTGGTGGGTGAGGGCGAAGATGCAGACAGTCACACGCGCTCCTACGTGGACGAGGTGGCGCAGATGCAAGACGACATCCTGCTGTCCGCCTCCCCGCCTTGTGGAGACTCGTCGGGTGCCCGGGATCCTTACAAGCCGGCCAAGAACACCCTGGTGAAGCCCCCGTACTCCTACATCGCCCTCATCACCATGGCAATCCTCCAGAGTCCCAAGAAGCGCCTGACGCTCAGTGAGATCTGCGACTTTATCAGCAACCGCTTTCCATACTACCGGGAAAAGTTCCCTGCGTGGCAGAACTCCATACGCCACAACTTGTCACTGAATGACTGTTTTGTCAAGATCCCACGGGAACCAGGGAATCCCGGAAAGGGGAACTATTGGACTCTGGACCCCGAGTCGGCCGACATGTTCGATAATGGGAGCTTTCTCCGGCGTCGCAAACGTTTCAAGCGCCAGCAAGCGACAGACCTGCTCCGAGACCATGGTGGTTTTCTCCCTGCTGCTGCCGCGTACGGGTATGGACCTTACGGCTGTGGCTACGGGCTCCAGCTGCAGTCCTACCACACGCACTCGGCACTCTTCGCTTTCCAACAACAGCAGCAGCAGCAGCAGTCCCGCCATTCTCACGGCGGAACCCTTATCCCGGCTCCTTCCCTAATGCCCACCACCACGGAGCTGGCCAGGACCCGCTTCTACCCCCCACTCAGCCCCAGCCTCTCCTCTCCCGTACAGACTACAGCTAAGTCGGGCTCTCCTGTCCACCGATCCCCCTTCTCCATAGAGAGCATAATTGGGAGCTCCGTGAGCCCCGCGCACTCGCACTGTGCCTCTCGGACTTCTCCAGTGATTCCTGTGTTACCGTCCTCTCTCGCGACGCAGCATTCGCCAAACCCGCCGCCCCCGCTGCCGGGAGTAGTGCATGGTGGGACAGCATTACACACCGTGGTCGAGAACTTTTCCAACCGGATTGTCAGCGGCACTAGCGGCTGTTAATTACTTGTATAACTTCAAACTTTTAAAGAGACAAAATCAAAAACGCCCCTGTGTTAAAGGTAGGATTATTTTTGTATTGTTCTATCTTCGTTGCAAAACAGCTGAATGGCGGACGCTGACACTACTCGTGCCTTCATTCATGCTGTGAAAAAAATATATAAATATAAATATTTATGTTAACAGTTTAGTGTTCGTCTAATTTCTACCCCCACGAACTTATAACGTTATTAAAAGTGATACGTTAATCACTCTAGGGCGCCTCAGGATAATGACATTATTAACAGGTTATTAAAATGTCACTTGTTTAAAAACAATGTATTTTGTGTCAAAACACCGATGTTTTTCTAGTTTGACAAATTGAAACATTTATTTCTGTTTTGATTTGTTCTTTGTTATAAAAAAAGAAGTTGGGAGTCAAACAATTTTTATGCAGTGTGTTTCCGTAATAAAGCATTGTACATTCTTTGGCAAGTATTGTATACTCGGAGTGTGATATTTTTACACGGTTTGTTTTTCAACAAAAAAATAAATATTGTTTAACTAAAAATCACAACTGCCTGGAAAATATCTTGTTTAGATTGTATTACATAGTAATTAAGCATAGGATGCCCACTGAGTACGATAGTTACTACGGTATGCTATCTGAAAGGTGATGAAGTTTCTGAGGACTAACCATATGATACGAGTTACCCCAGGTTTATTGGCTATTAGGCATTATCGACAGAGATCATCAAGAAAGATGACAGAAAGGAAATATTATGTAATTGAGGTTGCTGTAATACAATTGCAGGCCTCAAATCTAGAAACACAGCTCTAGATAATTATATTGTTGTGCTTAGAAAACACTGGGCCTGTACTGTCCAACTCTGCTGTTTGGAGTATCAGATCCAAGGTGGCTGTTGTTGTCGCGCCACAGAGAGGCCTAGTCCTCAAAGACAGACAGACAGAGAGAGAGGGAGAGACAGAGAAGGAGAGAGGGAGAGACCGAGAGACAGAAAGAGGGAGGTAGATTTGAACTCATCTTCAAGGTTAAAATGAGACGAAAGAGTTATCCTCCAGATGTTTTTTTTTTTCATAAACACCGTCAACAAAAGAAACATAACTGCATAAATCAGCGTTAACATTTAGGCCACCTAATATGCGCTAAAAATAGTGGGGAAAAAATCCAAGTCATAGATTTCATAGCTTGTGGTGTTTTGTAGTCATTCTGTGAAGAAACCATTTGGTTGGAGGAGAAATATGTGCCATCACAAAGTAGGCAACATGAAGAAGGCATGATTTCGGCTACATGACAAAAAAGAAATTGCATGTGTTTTTCGGGGCGCGGCCTTGCATCTGGCCCTTTTGGATTATAAGACACGCTCGGCTAAAAAGCCTTCAAAGAGAAGCGTCATGTTTTTTTGTAAGCTACGCAAAACCAAGTTAACTTTCCGCCCGTCAGACAGGGCCGCAATAAAACAGCTCCCAACCAGTGAAGGATGTCTTAAATGATAACCCAACAGGGCACGCACCCATCCCAACATCCAGGAAGATATATAGTACCCAATACGTTTCACAGCTTCTCTGGACATTTAAACGTTTTTTTTGACAAATACAATACCTTTCAAGGCGGTAAACTATTCATATTTCAACTAAGAATGGACAGTGCTTTCCATAGTAGCTAAGGAGTCTAATAATGCAAGGCCAATTATCAATAAAACACCTTTCTGAGACACTGAGGAAACTGCAGGCAAACACGTCAAATGAAAACGCAAAGCAATAGTTGATTTAGATGGTCATTAAAATAACAAATATAGGTGGAGCACCTCAGCTGTATGGCGAGGTGTGCCCCATAAGTCCTTTAAGGAGGAAAAGCAATACAGAGCACATGGTACCGTGTATGGCCGACCTTAATTATCTTAATTATCTCTTATCAAAATAGTTCTTATCTAGAAGATCCAGAGCCGTACGGGTGGTCTTATGGAATTGACCATTATTGCAGTAAATGATGGTAGAGACGGGCAAAGGGATAGATCCGACCCTAACTGTATGTTTGGTATGTTGTGATGTGATGTAGAATGATACGAGAGGGTGAAGTGCATGCCCTGGCCGGCCCGGCCCGCCGGCCCGCTCGCCCTTTCCCACATTTATCCCTGTAATGGTGCGCACCCCAGCCGACACAGGCATGCCTTTCCCCGCCTGCAGGTCGGTGATAATCGGTCTGATGTGTGCCAGCTGGCCGGCCCTTATGAAAACAGATTCCCTCCACCGCCAAATATACATTTATCTTTGCATTGCGTCGGCGAAGAAGGAGAGGAGAGGCAAGGAGAGGAGAGGAGAAAGTACAAATATTTGAAATGTAAATAAACATACCTCACTATGCAAGATTAGTAGAGAGTGCAGCTTCGATAGATAGATAGATAGATAGATAGATAGATAGATAGATAGATAGATAGATAGATAGATAGATAGATAGATATGTTGGCCGACGCTAAATACACAATACCAAAAAGGTCCTCCCCACCACTTAAGGCAAAAACGCTGACACTGAAAGGACCCAACGCCAAAAACGTAATTTAAAAATGCAAAGAGGAAGTAGAATTCACAGTAGACAGCAAAGGTCATTTCAATATGTGGTATAACTCAAAATGCTACCTTAAGAAACGCAAATACGCACAGACCCTAATCATATGTATTCACAAAATAAGGCGTGTAGGCTACTGTTTAAAAAGCCCGAGAGGCATGGGCCCAAAACACTCTTGGCGAATTCATCTGCGTGTCCTTGCTACGCAAAATAAACTTGACTATATTAGGAAATGAATATTAGACTACATGTAATTTATCTAGGCCCTTAGCCCTCATAAAGCGGCGCCAATTAGATGTTCAGCCATGAGCACAATGACCCATCCACGGCAGAAACGCAGGGCAAAAAAATACAGGGAAATAGTATTATTATAGTTTGTGCAGGGCACCGTGTGTATGACAAAAAATGCTTATTTTAAGCCGTGCGTGCCTGCCTGCATGAGTGTGTGTGTGTGTGTGTGCATGCGGGCGCGCCTGTGTGTTTTGTTGTGTGTGATCTCTGGGATGCACCTCGCGTGCTTCCCTTGATGCGGAGGAAATGCGTAGTAGAGCCACGCTCTGCAGTCAGTTCAGTAGGGCAGCACACACACAGGCGCGCGCGCACACACACACTCACACACACACACACACACACACAGGGAGACGCGGGCATGGTGATGTAACGACGCTGAGAGATACAAGGGGCGGCGAGTCTGTCTGACCGGCACGCACAGACACTGCCAATGCCAACAGACGGCCGGCTGCGAGCACCGTGGACTGTCAATGTCACATTTTGCCCATATTCGATTTTACAGCAGACAAATCTCTGCTACTGTGAGGCGGTCCTGTTGTTAAGATGCTGTGATAAACAGATAAACAGGCCCTCACGCCAGTGGTCCTTAGTGAGCGGACTTAACAAAGCAGCGGCATCCCCCCACGCCACAAAAAGGTTCCCTCAGCACAGTTACAATCTAGTTGATCTATTTATCTTGTAAATAGTCTAATGCCCTGACATGGTAAGCACAGAAAGTGGAGCGCCAGTCTGTTCGTGACAGCACGGTGCTAGAGTGAATTGTTGGAGTCGCGTGCTGCGCTCATGGCATGACGTTATTTTACTGCAGGCTTCATCAATATTGAATTCATGCTTTGAGGCTCGAGCGCCGGTGGTGGCAGGCCGTGTCCTCTCCACGCGCTAACAGACAAATCTGCCGTCGCCCTTCCACCTTCCACGTTGACTATCCTTACTGTACACATAAACACACACACACACACTTTCTCTCTCTCTCTCTCTCTCTCTCTCACACACACACACACACACACACACAAACACTTATATACAAAACTCCTCAGGGAGAGTGCATGTTTTTTCTGTCTACGGAAAATAAAAAGACCTACACTCAAATAATTGCATGTCAGCTTATTGTTGAAACTTCTTTTCAGAATGACCCCACAACATCATTGCGCTTTTTAATCCTCCATCGAAGTTGGCGACAATCTTCATCAGTTATACATACTTTACAGAAAAAGCTCCAGAAAATATTACTTTTTAATAGTAGCAATAATTTGCACATTGGTGCCAACATAAATATCTATTCAGACGTTTTAAAATGAGGCATAAGGGAATCATTCGTAAAGTACTTCTCAGTCTTACATTTTTTAAATAATTATTTTATGCAATTATTCCTGAAGGCGTTCTTTGCAGAAACAAATCATGCACTACAGATAGTCTACATCTTAAAACGGACGCAAGTCAGGCAATAAGAGTCAGCAGGAATATTCAAACCAATAAACACGAGCTTTAGAGAAGTAAGTGCATCAATAGGCTCGAGATCTTTTGCATTTATTTTTGTCTGCAGGTGCATCATGGCATATAACTTCCCGCCTAAATGGCGTGGGGAATTTTGGTGGGTTAACGGAATTTTCTTTTACTTAAATATTTACTTGCTATTTTGATACCCGAGTGATAAATGCAATATTTAAATATCATGCAAGAGTTGAGATTTCTAGTAGGCTAAGCTGATGAAAAACAGTTCTGAAAAAGATACAATGTAGTTTTGCATATAGCCTATTGCCTATATAAATTAGCTAGATGTCTACCGACTTTTGGTTCAAATTGAATTAAATAACATACAGTTTTACAGTACAAAAAAATAAATATCATGATTTTATGTAGCCTACAAATTATCCAGAAACACTCTGACGCGCCTAAGAAAAACAGACTGTTACCTTGTTACCAATTTTATTGTTGTTAATAAATCAGTTCGGTTATGTAATTCAATGTAAGGATTAAAAAAATGTGCAGTAATAGCCTACTTTTTACTTCAATCTTTCAGAATTGAAGCCAAAAGCTCAAGCTTGAATTTTCCTCCGTCTACTTAGCTCGAAAACTTTTTCCCCCCGTTATTTGGCTTGTAAGGTATGTGAAAATTAATAGTCGATCTGGATCCACTTTGAAGCTGATTGTTTTAAAATGAGCGCCCCATGCCTTTATAGACTCCCAGTCTAGAGTTTCATAGACTGTTCGTGCAGTTTAGGACAGCGTATATCTGCAGCCACGGTTACTTCCCTTGAGCATAACCGGGCGATGGGCTGTTGAGGCCTCTACGAAGTTCAGCTGCCTCCTCTCTTACACCTGCCACCGTCCTCTGCGCATTTCACCACCGGCACAGAGAGACTCTAAAACATGGCGACGTGCTGCCGGTAAGGCCCGACGTGGCAAATCATTCATGTACAACTTTTTAACTGTTTGCACCGTTTAAAAACTACAGTAGCAACACACGGTGACAGAGTTGTTCGCTGTGTTTTATTATGCTGCTCTAAGAAAAAAAGAGCTTTATAATATCACTTACAGGTTTTTGAACCCACCAACCCAGACTAAACCCCTTACTCCAAAATATATGTTCGTTACTAAAGGTTTAGGAGAAGGTCAGTGCCCCATAAAGCAGGCAAGGTTAACTAGCCCACATTTAACACCTTAAAGATTTATGGCAAACATAATTTACAGACTACTGGAGGTGTAAAAGTTTTCTTCTTTCCTTTTTTTGATGCCGTCCCATAAAACAGATATTTCACAGATTTACGCACATTTCCAAAAGCTTTCATAGATTTATTTATGAACCAAAGTTATTGTGTTGGTACATTATATGTAAGGCAAAACCTGCAATTACAGAGAGACACACAAGTCGAGCGGCTAGGTTCCCTACAGCACAAAGCCGTTGGTGCTTAATCCGTTACAGAGCCAAAGGTTCCGGTCGCGCTGCCCTCCCCAAACTAAATGTATGGCAACATGTAAGGGCATTATTCCTTCTGTAACACACACAGAGACAAAACACCCACCACCATAAAGGCCTGAATCAAAACAATACCCACAATTGCACCACAACTCTCAAACAATAAGGCCAGGCTGCAGAGAGATACTGCTGTACTGTGCATGGCGGGCTCATATGGCTTACATCAGGCCCCAAACTGCGCTCAGAACAGCACCACTCCAAAACAAAGGGACCAAACTCAGTCGAAAAACATTTGGACGGATGGTGGCATGAAATACATCTCAGAATATCTACATCGCGACGTTCTACTGTTTCTAGACTACACAGGCACACAGATTGACTCCACAACAAACCCCCTGTGAGCCCACCACACACACACACACACACACACACATAGAATAAAACACAGCCTTTTTCTGTCTCACACACATGTGCGTACATATGCAGTCAGCAGTCACACAATGATACACACACTCAAATATAATGTGTGGCTTTAGTAGATGTGTCTGCGATGTGATTGGTCCAGGGGTCACCAAAGTTACACTGAATACACAACGTAAGCGTGCGTGTGCACATGCGCACGTACACACACACACACATGCGAGCATGCATGCACACACACACACACACACACACGCACGCGAGCATGCACACACACATGCACACACGTGCGCACACACACACACACACACACACACACACACACACACACACACTAAATATCCTTCACAATATCTGGTACATGTCTGTAGTGAACACACATGAACAGCAGAGTAGCAACTCACACACTCATTTTTAAACACACACCTCTATTATATGTTTGGAATATTACATCTTCTCTAGTCCTACACACACACACAGACATGAACACATCAGCACAAAAACATCATTACACACTTATACATACACACTTGCATACACACTTACATAGAGCTTACACACAAACACACACACACATACACACAGCTAAAAAAAAGTAACATACAATTATAAAAATCAATCGGGTTCACAAATGCATGTGAACATGCAGTATGTGAA
>CM059273.1:9630987-9635987 GCA_030347295.1 Setipinna tenuifilis | reverse complement strand
ACTTTGTGTAAAGCGTCTGCATTGGCATTCATTCACTCTACGGTGAGTAGATACTTTCTACTCCAAACAATCGCCACTGCTTGTTACATTAGTATTTTACAAAAACCTATAGGAAGTAGTAGACCAATAACGACTTTACCCTGGATAGAATTCCTTTAAGCATTCTTCTTGTTCTGTCTTAATTTGAAAGCTTGAGTTCAACATCATCGTTTTCAGCCCTCCTTCTGTTCGCATGGCCCGTCCACATTCAGAGACGGAGCGAACCGAAACATATGTTCATGCTCCCTGACTCAGACCACAGCGATACGTCATGGATGCACACTGGATGTTCTCATGGAGGAGTAAAGGATGAAGAGTTGTTTGAGGACACACCTCATATTCTTTCCCTGCCAATCAATGTCCTCTGGCCCAATCACAGTGTGACCCCGTCACAGTGTAGCCCAATCATGAGCTGCAAAGAACTTCAACCAAGTCCCCGACACCACTGCACTTTCACAAATCAGACTTGATGTTTTATAAGACATGACGTTTCATTACACATGACATTTCATCGGACATGATGTTTAATCTGACATGACGTTTCATCAGAAGTCTGTGGGAGTACACTGGTATCTCAGACTTTGTTTCTGTTTTTGACTTTCCATTTTTGGTCCAGCACCCAGACTACCTGAGACGGATGCCTATACACCACCATGAACTGCAACCCTACGTTCACACTCGCAGTGCAGAAGTGTGTGTGTGTGTGTGTGGTTGTGGGCAGGTCGTCCTCAGGCATCAGGCATCTCATCTGCCATACGCGTCTTCACCATGACTATGCACACACACACCAAGGGTGCAAATTAACTTTGCAAAATGGGAATTTTTGCCAGATACTGACAAATAAAATGGTAAAATGTACCAGCCACTCAACAGTAAACTATTATTTTGGGTCAGAAATCTGCCAGCCTACTTTCATATTTACCAGCATTTGGCTGGTGGCTGGTGCAAATTTCCATCCCTGGCACTAAAAATGCCCAACTCAGCTGAAACATGCGCTGAACAGGTAGAAATTTTAAAAGATGGAGCTGGGTAAATGCCTGATTCGTCAAAGCTACCCATCTCAATCCCCTGGCTGTGTGTGTGTGTGTGTGTGTGTGTGTGTGTGTGTGTGAAATGAGCTACCCATCTCGATCCTGACCCCTGGGTCTACCCAGTGAAAAAAAAGTGTGATGCATCCAGTCCATTTAAGTACAGCTACTACCATGCAGTGGAAAAGTGTTTTTGTATGCAAGTAAGTGTGTGTGTGTGTTTGTGTGTGTGTGTGTGTCTGTGGAGAGGAAGACAGAAGTACTACTACATAGTGTGTGTCAGGCTGTATCTCATGCTAGCTGTCTTGACCAATCAAACCTCAGCTAGTTTGACTGGGCTCTCTCTGATGGCCAATCACATTGCAGCCACATTGCAGCCCCCCCTCACTGCCCATTCCTCCATCACCCTTTCGCCTCATCCCTCCCTCCATCTCTCTACCTCTATTCCTGAGGGATGGAGAGCAGAACAACACTGTAGCTAAGTGGAGGGGAAAGATCATTCATTTCTTAGTGTGTAACATTAACATTGACTCACTCCCCGTCTCTTTCTCCTTCTCTTCTCTTTCTTTTTCCCCCTCTCTTTCCCTCTTTCTACCTTTCTTCCCCTCTGTGTGTCTTTCTCCCTATCTCTCTTTCTGTCTCTCTCCTTCTCCCTCTCTCTGTCTCTCAATCTCTCTCCCTCCCTCTCCCTTTCCCTCCCTGTCTCTCAATCTCTCCTTTCCTCTCTCTCTCTCGCTTTCGTCCTCTCTTTCTCTCCATCTTCCCTTGCTCCCTTTCTTCCTCTCGCTCTCCATCTTTCCTTGCTCCCACTCTTTCTCTCCATCTTCCCTCGCTCCCTCTTTCTCTCCATCTCCCTCTCTCCCTCTCTTTCTCTTTCTCTGTCCATCTTCCCTCTCTCCCTCTCTCTTTCTCTCCATCTTCCCTCTCTCCGAGGGTGAAAAGGCCGGTGCAATAACATTATGTTTCCTCGCGCCGATCGGATGAATGCCTGCTTTTGTTTGGAGCCCTAGCTCATCTCTCTCTCTCTCCGAGGGGGCCGTTAACGTCAGCATGCACACACACACACACACACACACACACTTACACACACACACACACACACACACACACACACACACACACACAGAAGTACACACACACACACACATATGCGCGCACACACACACATGCTCACACACTCACACACCAAACACACATGCGCGCGTACACACACACACACACACACACACACACACACGCACACACACGGGCCCAAAGTGGAAAAAGATGGCGTTTGATTTGATACTTCCTCCCAGGGCAGCCACTACTTCCTGTGGCCCGTCACAACATGGCTGGAGTGCCGCCTGGCTTTGGGATCGCCATGGCAACCCCTGGCCCGCACTTCAGGGTGGTCAGTGTGTGAAGCACATGTGGGAGTGGAAGTGTGTCAGTGTGTGTACGTGTGTGTGTGTGTGTGTGTCTGAGACAGACAGGGAGAGAGAGAGACTGACTCACGCTGAGACACACACACACACACACACAAACACACACACACACACAGAAGGAGTGTAGATTTTGAACAGATCTCAGTTGGAAACATGAGGTGACTGTGGGAGTGTAACTAGACAAATATGAGAGCAGAAAGAGCAGTGGGACTCGCTGTGTGTGTGTGTGTGTGTGTGTGTGCATGTGTGTGTGTTGAGAGACAGAGAGTGTGAGAGAGAGACAAAGTAATAATTAACAGAACATGTGAGTGTGCTCTGCATACCTCAATAATTCAACACACACACACAAACACACAAACACACACACACAAACACACACACGCACACACACAAACACACACACACAAACACACAAACACATACAACCACTGAACATCAATAAAAATAACACACTCAAAACAGAACATCCTCTTATCTCACTCACACACACGAGCAATACACTATCATGATACATTTTTAGGATAATCTGACTCCCACTCCCACTTTAACTTTTCTCTCTCTCTCTCACACACACACACACACGCACGTGTATATAGGCACACATATATACACACACTCTGTCATAAATGTGCACACACACACACACACACACACACTCGATAAGTCATTAATCTCCCTCTCATACTACACCTTTAGTCCTCTCAGCTTTTAATGGCCTGCCTTCTACCCTTAGGCCTGCTGCCAAACACACACACACACACACACCCATGCACACACACACACACACACACACACACACACACACACGCACACACACACACCCATGCACACACACGCTCATACACGCACATGTGCACACACACACGCACCCACACACACACCCATGCACACACACGCTCACACATGCACACACACACACAAAATGCAATGCTCACATTGACACTCGAATGCACACACAAAGGTGTACACACACACCAGATATAAACATACACACAAGCACAGAAAACAACACACACACTATGAAGAGCTGGTGTTTGGTGGATGGGGTCACTAATGACTGTAGGGTTGGGAATATGTGCTGCTCTTTGGTCCTGTTACATTCCGATACCTGTCTCCTCTAACTTGCATTTCACTCTCAAAGCGAAACACACACACACACACACACACAAAATGGAGAGAAAAAGGACGGCACATTTCATACTTTCATACTACATCACACATCAGTGTTTTTTAAGCACACATACAGAAAGAGAGAGAGAGAGCAAGGGGAGACAATGACAGAGAGAGAGAGACAGAGAGAGAAAAGGAGAGTATATTTCATACCTGTTTCATAATAAAAAGGTGTTGATCTGTGGGCTGGTGGGGGCCTAGATGGCACTTTCACCCTGGACACCTGGAGCCCTGTCTGGACCTATAGCATGGCGCCCACACCAAACAACACACACAATAACACACAGGACCACACACACAACAATTCACAATAACACACACAAGGCAAACTGAAAACATTAACCATTAACCATTAACGAAAAACAAGAGAATAAAATGGACTCCCACTTGTGGAAAAACATACTGTATAGTTGGACAGCACAGCATCTCTGTATAAAACATACAGGCTAACGGAAAACCCACAGGGCTCCCTAGCCATTAGCACAACATACTGCTGCCACTAGTTTACTGACAGCCCAGTAAAATGGGTGTTTATTGGCTAGGAGCCGAGGGTCAAGCAGGTTTATGATTGGTCATATAATTAATTCAAACATGACTTAAATGTTAAACACAATCGACGTGTCAGAGTGTATTTACCTGTAATCGGGGACATAAATAAGGGCATCTCCCCCAGACGGAGTTGAAATGATAAATATCAGTGTGAGACTAAATATACTGTGTATGCTGTCTCTCCTCTCTCTCGGCTTAAAAGATGGGCGTAAATGTGGTTTGAATTTTTTAAGCCTGGGCCTCGGAGTCGCTTGTGCCTCGTTAAAAGAGCTGCAAGTCTAGTCTTCAGCACAAAGCCATTAAATATATCACCGGAGAAACACAGGTCCCATTTTACAGAGGCACACACGCCGGAAAGAAAACACACTTTTACCGTGCTCCAGAAAAAAAAAACAAAAAAACAGAAAAAACAAAAATGAGTGAGAGTGGGAGGGAAGAACCTTCATGTAATAAAATATCCAGCACAAACATCTTCTCTCTTCTGCTGCCCGTATCTGACTTCTCTTAATGTTATTGTTATCCTTACTGCTCTATTAATATTTAAGGGCGCAATGTTAATTTTTTTGGGGGGGTTGCTCTGTTTTTGGGGGGTCTTGGTGCCTGTCGCGTTTCTCTGTGTTCCCCAGCCTCTGCCTTTGCCTCCACCCACCCCCCGCCCCCCAAACCTCATGACCCCCCACCGTTTTGACCTTCATACATCCGTTTCTTATCCGTTTGTCAAACGATTGCAACACTTTGCGCTGTGTGCGTTTTGTGTTTGTGTATGTGTGTGTTTTTTTTCATCTGATTA
>CM059273.1:9618487-9620987 GCA_030347295.1 Setipinna tenuifilis | reverse complement strand
ATACACACACACACACACACACACACACACACACACACTGCAGAAGCTTTTTTTTAACAATCTCTATGATTTGTTAAGTGTAAATGAAGAGGGCAAATGATCTCTTCAGACAGTGGACCAATGCAGCCAATACTCTATAAGTGCAGCCATTTCATTATTACTCTATGAGCTAACCCAGGGTGAAATGATGCAAACCTACAACTTAGCATTGGTCTAAATATATTACATATTATAAATAAACAGACACACACACACACACACACACACACACACACACACACACACACACACACACACACACACACAAACAGATATGAGCTATCCTAGGATGAAATGATGCAAGCCCACAATGTTGCATTGGTTTGAACATACTACATACCATAAATACACACACACACACACACACACACACAGACCCGAATTATCCCATGGCGAAATGATGCAAGCCTACAACTTTGCATTGGTTTGAACATACTACATATTATAAACATACACACACACACACACACACAGACTGAGATGTGGGCTCTCGTGTGGTGGTTGTAAGGGTTTATTGGAGCATGAGAAACGCAGTGTGTCTCCTGAGGCTCTTCCTAGAGAGACACACCAGTGACTGCTTTAGGAGCATGGCACGCACAGACGCTTGGGTGTGTGTGTGTGTGTGTGTGTGTGTGTGTGTGTGTGTGTGTGTGTGTGTGTGTGTGTGTGTGTGTATGTGTGTCTGTGTGTGTGTATTTGCATATGCTTATATGCATATATTCATGCATGTATTTCTGGGTATATGTGTTGAATATGGACATCGACTCTACATTCAGTTCATTGGCTAACCAAAACAATGATGTCATAAGCTGCTGTCATAAAAAGCCCAGTATAGTGGTGTTTACCACCAGAAAGTATAGATCTGCTTTTCTGTTCTTTGTGTATCTAACAAATCATTCATCAAATTGACTTCACACTTCAAGCAGATCTTTGTGTTATTTGTCTACAAAATATACTGTACCTTATACATACTGTATATTGTTGTCTGTTTGTCTGGTTTTCCTGTACCTCAACAATAATTCATCCAATCATCTTCATACTTCATTGGAGTGTTGCTGAAGACTCAATTGAGGGCTTTGTGAAGTTGTATGGATGTAAAATGCTGAAGATGCCACCAACAATACCACACACAGCAACATCCTGGGGTTCTTGACCTCAACAATATGGCTGCTGCTTCTGGATGAGTTCTTCCTGCAAGCACAAAAAAACGCATACTGTACCTTCACAACATGGCCCATAGACTGTATATCTCATATACAGTCAATGACATGGCCACCAGTGCTGGTTGCGGTTGTGTCTGAAGACACAGACACAGCACTGTTTACAGGGAGTGCACTAGTCAAAAGACTGTGAATAAAATATACAACCAACTAGTATACAACCTAATAGAGAGAGAAAGAGGTGAACAGATGGACTGACAGTGGACAGACAGGCATAAAGAACAGAACCAAAATGCATTAGAATTTCATACTGCAGCTCATGAAAAGCTTTTCCTGTTGTTGTTTCCCAAGTTGTATGGATGCGGAGTGTGATGGAAACACAAAATGCCTCCACCAGCAGCAGGTCTCTCACTCAAAGAGAAAATAATGAGGGTTATGTGCACATGTTTGTGTCGATCAGTACCAGAGGTAAAAGTTACACACAAGTACAGTATAAGTTATAAGAATTTTGGATAATCAATGTACAATGTTTAAAATAAATTTCGGATTCAAGAAATAAACACATATATTGAAAACCAAGACGCAGTGAAAAACATACTGAAGATTAAGGTGCAGATACAGTTGTGCTCATAAGTTTACATACCCTAGCAGAATTGATTTCTTAACCAATCAGAGGGTCATTTGGGTAGTTTTTGTTGTCATTATGATTTAAATAAAGTAAACAGAGGTGTTTGACAATACATGGCTTCAGCCAACACTAACCATGAGTGAAAGAAAAGTTTTTGTGTTATCATTCATATTCTCTAAAAAATGGTTAAAATGGTTCAAATAAAATCATCAAATCTTCTGATGTAAACTTACGAGCACAACTGTATTGTAGACTGGGGTTTAGGGAGCACATATTGTAGACTAGGACGTAGGCAACACATATTGTCCCACTTACAGGATGGCGGCTTTGTTTGTCTCAAAGAGACTATGGAGCCCTCAGGCACACAGGTTACATACATCTGTTAGAGAGAGGAGGAGAGGGGGGATGCGAGAGAGAGAGAAAGAAAGAAAGAAAGAAAGAAAGAAAGATGAAAAGAAAGAAAGAACGCCCTTGATGAAGTAGATGTTTTGAATGCAAAAAATAAGAAAGAAAAAAGTAGAGAAAAAAAGAGGTAAAGGTGATTGTATTGTGAGGAACTAAGACAAGCTGTACCATTCAAACTGTACCTTTCACACCACTTTTGTCATGTTTGATAAAGTCATGGGACCTAGACTGGTGCCTGCTTGATATGATGTAAAATAACTAGCCCAAA
>CM059273.1:9603487-9610987 GCA_030347295.1 Setipinna tenuifilis | reverse complement strand
TGAACGCACTCTCTGTCTCTGTCTCACACACACACACACACACACACACACACACACACACACACACACACACATACACACAGGGCCATCTGTGGGGCCTTAAAGGCACACAGGGTGAATCCAGGGGCCTCTCGTTACCAGTTGGGTCTTTTTCCAAACTACAACCACCCCACCCCCACCCCAGCATATTTATGCAACTCCCACCCACCCCACCCCACCCCACCCCACCCCCCAGCCTTACAGCGGTACTGTGGTCCATCGTCTCTCCTAACTGACTGTGGCCCAGATGGGTGCCAGCCCTGGCCCACAGCTCAGCCACAGCTCGTCTGGTGCAGGACCAGATCAGACCAGGCTGCACGTTGAGAAGCCTGCATCTGCAGACGGCACAAAAGTGTGCTTCAGATGAAAGAAGAGGGTGTGTGTGTGTGTGTGTGTGTGTGTGTGTGTGTGTGTGTGTGTGTGTGTCTCTCTCTCTCTCTCTCTCTCTCTCACAGACAGACGGAGGGAGTTTGTGTGAAATTGGAGATTCTAAATGAGCGTTAGTCTTCAGGAAAATCCCTCTGAAGGACTTATTTGCATAGTCAGATGGGTTGACATACTTGAGTAAGAGAGTGTGTGTGTGTATGTGTGTGTGTGTGACAGAGAGCAAGAGGGGTAGCAGAGAGAGAGAGGCAGAAAGAGAGAGACAGAGAGACAGAGAGAGGAAGGGAAAGAGAGAGAGCAAGAGCAAGAGAAGAGAGAGAGAGACAGAGAGAGAGGAATGGAGGTAGGAAGAGTAAGAGCAAGAGAGAGCGAGAGAGAGAGAGAGGAAGGGAGGGAGAGTGAGAGCAAGAAGGAGAGAGCGAAAGAGAAGAAGAGAGGGAGAGGAAGGGAGGGAGGAAAAGTGTGTGTCCGCTTTCAGCAGCGCCTGCTAGTACTTTCCATCATTCGTTTTTTTTCTGCTCGCTTTTTGACAGCCGTGCGGCGGCTGACCTGTAAAGCAAACAGCGCTCCGATGCGGCTCGTTGATATCTTTTATTGATCCGTAAACGCAGCCCCTCCGACTCCGAGTCCAACTCCGAGTCCGCCTCTGCCTCTGCCTCGTCCTGCCTTTCTCTCCAGAAGAAAAAAAAGCCTTTTGGCAGCGAAAAAGACGAGTGGCAAAAGCACGACCCTGCTCCCTCCCTCACGGGACGCAGGTCAAAGACAGACTCCGTGAAGTGCATATAATACCCCCCCACCTACCCCCCCTCCCCTCTACACCCACACCCACTGCCCGCCCTTCCACCCCCATCTCCACCGCTCCCGTCCAATATTTATGCTCGCGGTCCCCGTGCGACCTCGTCAGCGGGTATGGATTAGGCCGAATTCTCAAGTGTTTTCTTTTGCTCCGGAAAAAGCAGGCGCGGCTAACTCCAGTGAAATAGTTTTAAAGGCAGACACCACCACTACCAGCATCACCACTACTGGAGTGCACTTTAGTCCAAGTGTGCGCACACACGCGCACACACACACACACACACACACACACACACGCACACACACACATACACAACGACTACTACTAGCTGCATTTGTGTTGTGAATGGGAACGTGACGCCACGGTTGATTTCACTCCGCTCTTTCTCACGGGGGTTTGTGGAGGCTGAGACCCTTTTAAGCTGGCAAATGCCGGTTTAGATAGGCAGCGCAGATACGTGTGAACAAACAAACACTTTAAAGACCTTAAAGAGTTGAAATCAAATAAACCGCGAAGTTGCACGCAGCTGATAGGAATGTGCCCAGATGTTTCGCTGCCCCAAGAAGAATTCCTACTATGTTGACTCACTAATTGTGACCACGCGTGTTCGAAACGGCATGGCAGTTAGACCGCTGCACACTTGGGTTTGCGTTGTGAGAAAGGCACATCGTTTTCCCATCATTAAAATGTATGGTGTATATATATAGACAGCCGAATGTAAGGCATACCGTCATCCATTTACACGTGCTAAGTTGTGGACAACTGGACTTCTGTTTGGAGCATAAACAAAAAGTTAAAAAGGTCAAGCTCCATACAAACTCACGTTGCCTTCAATTTAGCAGTCATGACTATATGACCTGGATGGATTGGCACCTTCACATAAATAGCATCATCTATTGTTGCCTGCTTTAGGCTGACACTATCCCCCTATGGCTATGCCCCTACGGTTTAGGCCTAGACTATCCTCCTATGGTTTAGGCCTAGACTACCCCCCTATGATTTAGGCCTAAACTATACCCTTATGGTTTAGGACTAGACTATGCCCCTACGGTTTAGGCCTAGACTATCCCTCTATGGTTTAGGCCTAGACTGATTTCTATTAATAAAGTAGACAAAAGCATTACCACCATTCTGCCCTACAAAGGCAAAGTGCAGTAACTACGTGAACACAGACACTGAGAAAAATGCCTTTGTTACACTGCCCGGTCAAACATGTTGTAGGTGTAATACTGGTGATGCTTTATGTACTTACCTAAAAAGAAGAAGCAAGAGATTTAGTCACAAGACAAAGGAGGTGTCATATAGTCAGTTTCCAATCTAAACTCAGTTTGATCAATGATGCAGTGACAGCCTTTTGGATGTCTAGGGCACTGTTATACCCAGACCATATTGGACTGGGCAGCATGACAACTTTAAGGGGATTTTTCTTAGTTAGTTTCAGTGTTTGCGTAGGTACTGCACTTTGCCTTTATAGGGCATTAGGCGTGGAGTAGTATCAGGGCACCAGGCAGGGCTCCACCGCCCCACACACAGCTAAACACGGGGCGGACCGCTGCTTTTAGGTGACATTTCACAGCACGTAGAACCATTTCCTCCACCATTCAAAGCCAAACGCCCCTAATTGTCCCCGACATCTGTGGCAGTTTGGGAAAATGTTTGTGATATTCCATGTGCACTTTTCCCCCCCTCTTTGTTTGGCCATTCCGTCGGGACTGTGTTTACCATCCCGAGGAGAAAATTGGTTTACTCGAAGTGCAATTTGGATATGACACCGAAGTATTCCCTTGAACTATCGTGGCCCATTGCAGACGCTTTGTAGGCCCTAATGGCCATTCATTACGGGTGTCAAGACAAGTTTACCTTGTCATTACGTTAGACTGTACACAGAAACAAACATTTCACAAAGACCGACATATCTGACGACCGAACAAAATGATATCGCATTTCAGAACTTCACCAGTTTGGCCTGCTGATAGCTATCTCTCAGCTGTGACTGCAGTACGCGGCTAATTTCACCGATAAAAATCTTGGGAATTTTCTCTCATGTAAACGAAAGCGAGAAGCTTTTAGTGTGGTGTGCAGCAGACGACCGAAAAAAGGAATTTCCTTCCCATACACACAGATCCCTCCAAACGCTCCCCGGCTCTGAAGGACAGTGCACACAGTAATTAGAGAGACGCTGGACAAACAAAGATTACATCTGAAGACCAGGATGAGGGCTTTTGGCTACTGATGGAGTTCCGCACTTCCATTACACACTGACTGAACTGTATGTGTGTATGTGTGTGTCAGAGAGAGACAGTGGGCTGTCCCCAAACGGATTCTTACCATTATGGACACAGTGTGTGTGTGTGTGTGTGTGTGTGTGTGTGTGTGTGTGGTGGTGGTGGTGGTGGTGGGGGGCGGGGGTGTTAGAGAGGGATAAGGGAGGGATAAGGAAGGGAGTGTGAGCATGTGGCACTCAGATGTGGGTGACAGGTAGCTTTGTGGGCGCGCTGCCACAGTAATAAAAAACAACAAAAAAAACACAAAATGGAGAATGATGTGTCTACACAGCGCGACCATCGTGCCCCCCTTCAATTTGCGTAAATACACAATTAAGGGCGCTGTGCATTTCAAATGACGCTAAATCAATTACCGAAGCTGCACATCTGTTGGTCATTAGGGCGCACAGCCAGCGGCGCTTCGGTGTGTTCTCTGTTCTTCAGGAGTGCCGCGAAGCAGGATTTGGCGAGTTTGGCGTGTAATTATTTAATAACACCCTCTAATGCAGAGAAACAATGCATGAAGACTGTTAACGGGAACCGAGCCAGGCGGACTCAGGCGCTCGCTATTTGATAAAAACCGGTGCGTAATCGCCCTTCAGTAGCGCGCAGAACTTCACACAGTCCCCGCTACACTTTGTGTACTTAACATAACGCGTGCTTAAGCTTTGTTATATTTGACTCCCGTGACAAAACCATCTGGTTTACAATTTTAGCCGCGGCATATAAAATATTGATTCGGAACAGTCCAGTCGACGAAAGCCCCTTAAAATATGAATGGCGCGGGTTTCCATATAGGGGAAAGTATGTGCAGTAGAGTAGAGTTTGGCCAGTGTCTGAGGAAGGTGAGAGAGAGAGGAGGGAGCGGACGCGTCTGTTTAGCCTGAAGCCACAGGAAATTCTCCTGTTTTTTTCCCTCGCTGTTTAACTTTGAATGAGTAGCCTCTGGTCCGATTCGCACAGGCACAGAGTGTGGGACTCACATGTTTACGTCGGATCAAAGGTGAGCTTACGTAGCCTATGCCATTGGACTCCTTGCACACAAACAGAAAGCGTTTTGCGTGCGGGCTGTGCGTTGGCATCTGTTCATTCTTCTCATTTGGAATGGATTTCACTGCTGAAGAAACACTTTTGACACCGCTTGATAAATATGGTAAATCGGATGACGGGGGTTTGTATTTCTACACCTCTTATTTCAGGCATGACTAATCCAAAATGACATAATAGAATACTAAATCGAATCATAAAATGATTAATCTGGAGACTATATTTGATTTTTCCTACAACGCAGAGGGTTTTATTTTCTTAAATAATTCAAATCATGGGAATCAGACGGTCAAAGGTTAGCGCTGAACGTCGCTCGTGCCTCCAGAGTTGTATGGCCTTGGTGATAATGGCTATGAGGGCACGTGAAGCTAAGAGTTAGGAGTTAATTCCTCTTTTCTTCACCGCGAGCGGACAAAGCGACGGGCCTTGTGATGAGATTTAAGAGGAGTTACGACCTCTACATCCGACAGCTTTTTGTAGCCAACCGAGTTTTCAGTCCACACCTTTCACACCGCCAGAACCACTGTTTTAACAGCATGCTTGGCATTTGATGCCGAGTTGAGAGTTGAGGCCGACATCTCACGAGAGCTGTCTGAGGCACTTTAGTGTGTGTTCACACAGATACGTGTGCACACAAGAAACACAGAGGACATACGGAGAGAGAGAGAGAGAGAGAGAGAGAGAGAGAGAGAGAGAGAGAGAGAGAGATGTAGTTGAACTACCCATACTGCGCACAGATGTGTCTACAGTCATACAGTCTGTTGTTTTCACAAAAAAGTGCGTCTGTAACAGTGGATGAGATCATGCTATTGATACCATCATTTTCCTCTCTCCGCGAGGGGGAAAAACGACAGGTCCTCTCTCGTGAGCACTTCATTCTTCCGCTGCTCCTCGAGATGCACAACAACATCTGGTTCCGACGGGGGTTGTGTGCAGATAGCCGCGCATGCAGGTCTGCCAGGGAAAACAGCCACGACAGAGAAATAATTCAAAGACTGAGCATATATCTATCTGCTTCTGTCAAGACACAAAGTCACTGTCACATCAATCACACACTTGTTGCTCTGTTTAAATATAAATTAAAAAGTTAGGACGTCAAATTAGTTTAATTTATTTCAGAGAAAAGTTTAAAAATGTGGACAAAATCACTGCAATTAAAAATTCAAAACTCAGTAAAGCGTCTGTATTCGTTCTTGAAACGCTGGGAGAAAATTGGTTCAATGTGCATTTAATAATAAATATAGTCTGAGTTAAGCTGATAAAAAGCCTAGTGATAAAACAATATCTCTAAAATGCACAGAGTATTTACACACACATTTCTTCAATGGACACGCTCAATTAAAAAACAAATCTCGCTAAACTTGCATTAAATATTAATATTGTTACCAACGCTCGCTTTTACCAGTATCAGCCGATATCAAACTCCAAAGTGCAACCTTTTATTTCCATATCATACCAACCAAACCGGGTTTAGCTGAAACACTACAGTAATAATACTGTAATAATGCTTCCCTTGTGGGTTTGAAAATAAATCTGCACAGTTGGAATATTAACCTTACCTAATAAAAGAGAACAAACAAAAAATGTTCTCACTGTCAATAAGAAACTAAAACTAATACAAATAAACGGTGGCAAACTACTGGAAACAATTCTCAGATGACCACATTTAGCACTAGGTTTGCTAACTGGATTACGAAAGAAAAAACAGGCCAATTTCGTTATGTTCATCAAACTCTCCCTCTTCCTGTAGTGCTTGAGACAATCCATCTCTAAAATTTCTAAAATTCATATTTTGCATGGGTTTGTCATTACCAACAAAAGTCAAAGTAGTCTGGTATTATACAATTATAATACATTTTATAAGCCATTACCTTCTTAATTGCATTAACAAGGTAAGCTATTTAAGAGAACAAAATAAATAATTCTGTTGATGCCTGATTTTGAGTTCTCATAAATAGGCTATATATTTCTGGTGCGTTTTCGTTTAGCTTACACTGTAACGAAACGAAATCAGAGTTATCACAGCAAAGGAGCCTTCCCCGTGCGTTCCACAGGGGGATCGCGTGCACAAAGCTCTAATCACCGTCCGTTCCAGAGGTCAGGGATTAACGGGTCATGATTGCCATAATCACTGCTGACGTTTCATACCCATATTTGAATACGGTCATATGAACAACTCTTTTCACTTCCACGCTTTAAGAAACATGCCAATCAAGTCCACAAATTCCCAACGACTTTTGAATCTTTACATACAAGTTCGACATGAAAGGATAACAAGGCTATTCAAAACAAAGGACACATTTCTCTCTCTTTCTCTCTCTCTCTCTCACGCACACACACACACACACACACACACACAGAAAGAGAGAGAGAGAGAGAGAGAGAGAGAGAGATTGCCAAGGCTCAGACATCAGGGTATTAACAGGTGAATTATAAATGGCCCTAATTGATGAAGCTAATTTCTCTATCAAACGTCTCTGACAGTCTTGTCGAACCTGGCTTCGTGCAAAGTGTTTATGCAAGCAAATGCGACCAGCATCACGCTTCACAGCAAATCCGGACTTGTGTTTAATCATTGCAAACGGCTCGTGAAGCACTGTCCCGGTTCATACACGCGCTGATGTAGTTATTGAACTATAGCACCCCAAAAATCCCGCGAGCCCCCCAACCACCCATTTCCTTGGCCGGCCATCCACCCTCGTATTCAATTACACCAAAGTGGGAAGAAAGTCACTTTTCATTTCAGCACAAAATTCTCTGCACTAAGTACTTTCTTTATCATCCAAGAAGCGAACTGTAAAACTTCAAAGTTTTGATTAAGTCCCCCTTCCCAAGTTGTATTTTTTTCCAAACAGATGTTCGCTAAAAATGCGATCTGCACATGGTTTGCCGAATAACTCCCTGAAACCAATTATATCCGCCGACATAAATAACTACCATAAAATCACAGGTCTTCTAATTACAGTTGTA
>CM059273.1:9578487-9583487 GCA_030347295.1 Setipinna tenuifilis | reverse complement strand
ATACTAGTGGCCCCAAGTGAGTGTGATCCAGAGCCTCTCACTAATTGTTTTGTTCCTTTCCCCATTTCTTTTGAGTTTGGTTCCATAAGGGGAAAAAATAAGATACTCTGGCAACCATCTTGGAAAACAGTTCAGCACGTCCTATATCTCATTCTTTTTTGTTATGTTTTTTTTTTAATTCATCATAGCAGACCATCTTTTCCGCATTAGCATTCTGGTCTGTGTGTGCGTGCGTGTGCATGTGTGTGTGTGTGTGTGTGTGTGTGTGTGTGTGTGTGACGCGCGTGCAAAAGGAGGAGGAAGAGCAGATTAACCTGTGGACAGCACTGGAGAAACACCAGGAGCACTTTGGGTAATTTCAGGCCAATCATCCAATCAGAGTGGCCGACCTCACGGAGCCCTTGCCCCGTGCGCTAACGACGCTCGCCATATTTTAACCTGCAGACCCATAACTCATAAACGCGGGTGATTACAATTCACCTCATAAGCGCCGTACCTCTAAACCCCTACACCCCCACCCCCCTCCCCACACACACACACACACACACACACACACACACACACACACACACTCCCCCCTTCTAAAGGTTACAGGCATAAACCCCTGTTTACTTAGCTCCAGGGCCCAAGGGGCCTTTGGGACTGGCCTGTGTCCCACTTTAAAAAACTAAAAACAAAAGCTCACATGAGCGGCGCCGGGGATGTTATTGTAACACCCACCTCAAGGGTGACGCAGGTAGGCTACATGCTAATCCTACAGGCACACACACACACACACACACACACACAGAGCAGCGTAGCTATGCGCTGCAATATAGTTAGTCTATTAGACTGCATAGAAGCAAAGTTTTAAGCAAACACAAGTTACTTGTGCACTTAGGAAGAGTATCTTTGGGGGAAGAGATTTAAGCCTTCCGGACCACAAACCCTATTGTAACATACTATTGTTCGGGAAAACACTTAGCACTTTAGGTTTATTATTATTTCCTAACTCCTAAGTCAATTGTCCTATTATTGGGTTGGTTTGCTAATTCACATGGTCTAGTTGGTCTCGTTCATCAGTAGTGCAAATATACTTTTTCAGAGTAAGTAACTTTGCCAAAAGAGGTTGGATAACTTTTATTGCCCCATGTACTCCGGTCGAATTGCATTTTAAACTTACTAAGTCACAAATGCAGACGTCTATGTGTTTACACTTAAAATAAGTGTATAAATACATTAAAATTGATCTCCACAAAGCCCTTATAATTTTCCCACATTTTTACCCATGTTGCCATTTGTCTTCCCCAATGAAACACACAACATTTAAATAAAGTAATCTCCAGATGGTTTGCAAACAGGCATATTTTGGTCCACATAATTACTGGTAGATATCCCGCAAGACCCAACGGCAGTGTTGCTGCAGTACTGTGGTATAAGCAAAGTATTCGCCGCTCCTGAAAGCATAGCCCCACAGGCCCAAATCAGGGCCTACGCGTTTGCATAACGGCTGTGCAGGGCTTTACCTTGGCATGCCGGGGGCATTTAAATAATTCGTGCCGTTAAATAAAGTTATAACTGTGTTGTTTGGCCATAATCAAAAAGGTGGCATATGGAGAAGAAGGGAGACACATTTGATTAAAAGAAAATAGACCCGTTTCGTAACACATAAGAGGATCAAGATTTATCACGAGTTACATAATATGCCAGTTGCACCAGCAGCCAATGGCACTGGGAAAAATTATATGAATTAAAAGAAGAATGGAGGAATTTAAATATCAGCAGAGACAGGATGCTATCTCAAGACGTTGGTCAAAGAGCTAAAGGTTTTCTGATGTTTGGTTTCTACAACTGCACAGAAATTCAAAGCATGTTGTGAAACTACCCTGAAGTTGCCTACTGAATACAGAGCAAGCATTAGCTCCTGGACTGCTGTAAATTCTTAAACAAGTCCTTCCTGTCTGCACTGATGGCTTTAAGAACATTATTAAGAACAGAAAATTATTCCAACACTAGAGAAAAACTAAAATGTACAAAGAAATTATCCTACAACATCAGCATTTTTAGACTCAAGTGTATTATTGGGTTTTTTAGCCTATTCCGCATGCACAACCAGGCTATTTCTTTCTTTTGTTATTTTGAGCTTAACATATGTTAAGTGGCCATGTGTAAAAATAGATATAGGGCCTACGCAGTGCATATTTAAAACAGTGGGAAACAAAGAATTTAACCACTATAGCAGCTATGAGGACTACAGCCCTAAGAGCTACTTTCGTGCGTAAATCTCAGCTTTCTAGATCCAGGGCTCGATTGTGAGTCACTTCAATGAAATATGGAAAGGAATTGAATTAGACTAGACTAACGCACCAATGTAAATTTCCTCCTTGCCTATGGCGGCTAAACCACTTCAGACGCGCGGTCATGTGACAACTGGTGCCTGCTCGTGCACTCTGATACCATCATTAGAGGTGGGTGGAGAAGTATGGCTTCGAGGCAACTCACCACAGCTGCGATTGAAGTCGTAGGCCTCCCCTCAGTCTCCTGTTGTTGTTGGTATCCCTCACGAACTTCACTTGACCACGCAAAGAACCGCACGACCTGACCTGAGAATCCATCAGCTAAACAAGCCTCTGCCATGGAGATAAATCTGTTACACATTGAATGGAAAACAATTAAATCGACATTACCACTGTTTAGCCTGCGTGTTGTGTGGACATGGCGAGGTTTCTCTTCTTGTGCCTGCTTGTTGATGGTTTTCCTCCATGTGTCCGAGACGCTGCTGGTGGCTATAGGTGTTGGCACGTGTGACCCGCCCCATCCATCCCCATTAACTTCCCGCCGAACCGAACGCGGGTGCGTTCTCCCTTCCCATTCCCATGCCAACCGCCGCAGCTTAATTAGCCTGCTCGAGATTTACACTGCCAGAAAAATGTGTTTTTAACTTGTGTGCAAATTTTTTGCGGTGTGCCCCCCACTCTCGCCGGGCTCAGCTTCCTCCTTGACTCATTTCGAAAACAACTGGCCTGCTGCCCTGTGTGCCGGGTTTGGCTGGCACACACACACACACACACACACACACACACACACAGGCTACACGGCAACATCTGCCTGACGAGATGCCACCTCTAATACGAGTATATGGGAACATATGGGCATGAACGTGGCGGTGGCGGTTGGTAGGTGGCGGCTGGTACACAAATGTGCTGGGTCGTCCGTGGGAAAGTGCGGCGTTACAACAGGCGCTCGAATGAAGATGCTTTGAAGTTCCTAATATGAGCCGTAATCTGCAAATCGTCCACCTTCAATGAGAAATGAGTTCAGAGCAGCTACACACAAAAAAAACATCTATTTTAATTTTTTCCTGTTTGGGCTAATAAGGAACAATGTGATCCAGAAGGTAAACAGAGACGCACTGATCTGGGAACGGGGTAAAAATAGTGTCGTTCTTGCTAAGGGCTGAATGCTGGATCCTATGATGGGAAACAGCACCGCAAACTCTGTTGCCTACCGCGTATTTGTCAAACTGAACCACTTAGAAGCCACATTTGCTCTAATGTATGATGATGGTGGTGCATATAAAACTGTCAACAGCAGGCAGGTGGAGAGAGGCTTGAGATTATAAGGAGGTTGTGCTCCTGTGGAGGGGGGGGATCCAGCAATACACTCCAGGTGACATGATGTTGCATCTCAGGGGCGAATCTAGACCATTTTTAGGGGTGCCAAGGCACCCCCGTGAAACTGCTCGGCACCCCCTGGCTCAGTGCAAAATGAATAATATATTATATATAATAATAGTGTTGTGTGATAAGCACTGGGGGCCGGGCACCCCTAAAGACCAGATGCTAAAATCGCCCCTGTTGCATCTTATTCTCTGAAGAATATTCTTTGTAAAATGTTGAAATCACACAGATTGGAAATATGTTTTTACCCCAATAGGTAGCTTCCAGTCTAACCATCAAACATCGAACCACGGACTTCTAGATGCTGTGACTTAGCTGGAATAGTTCATTCAGTAATTTCTATTCAGTGCCATTCATGTTTTCATATGACAATCTAAGTTAGATAGGCCTATTTGGGTAGGCTTAGCTATGGGTCAATATGGAATGTCTCTCTGTGTAACTGTAAGCCACCAACTACACAAAACCCACACAGAATCATCTTAAAATGTATCTTCAGAAATACTAGCACAATACTCAAAATGTCCCCTTAAAATGTCCTGTATTTTTTGGATGAGAACTATGGGCCTGTGTTGTTAATACAACATAGTAAAAACATAATGTATTATGGTTTGTACTTAACTGAGGTTGCATCATCAACATTAACATTTCACAGATAAAACCTTTTTTATGTTTAATTGTTTTCTTTTAACTGTATTTATGTATGTGATATTTAACATTGGCCAAACATTTTAATCCTTTCTGTTGATGGCCAGTGATTTTCTTTGGCACTTGCAACTGGGGAAGAAAGCTGCTGTTACTTCTTATTACGCAAAGGCATTACCTAATGAAAGGTCAGCAACATGTCTTCTGAAAAGGCCTGCTCACATAGAAAGCAAACAAAACACCCAGTCTAGTCCTGCAGGAGCCAAAAGCATCAGTAACACCAACAGCACCAAGACCAGCAGTCCACAGGGGTTAAGCATTTTTCAGAGGACCAAAAACATACCAAGAAATTCATACCAAGTAAACATGTTAAGCCTCTTTTATTTTTTTTCAAAAAGGGGCTTATTCACAGTTTTACATGTTTAAGAATGTGTAGAAAGCCCTGGCTGTGGAGTGCTCAAGTGTGGAGCCCTGGCCTGGGTGCTCAAGTGGGTAAGCTGCTGTGAAAAGGCTCTTAGGGTAAAAGCTGATGGGTGCACGGCTATGAGAGTGGACAAGAGGGCACAGCACAGCACAGCACAGCGTCTTGGTCTTAGTCTTATCTCATAACCTTTTGTCTCCTACGTACTTAAAAGGCTCGCTACACAACCAGCCCATTCACAAGCACACTCTCCTTTATCCTAAACATCACACTGCACG
>CM059273.1:9543487-9568487 GCA_030347295.1 Setipinna tenuifilis | reverse complement strand
TCTCTCTGTCTGTCTATCTCCCTTTCCCTCTCTCTGTCTGTCCGTCTGTCTCTTTCTCTCTCTCTATTTTTCTCTCCCCCTCTGTCTGTCTATCTCTCTCCCTCCCTCCCTCTGTCTGTCCGTCTGTCCCTCTTTCTCTCTCTCTCTATTTTTCTCTCTCCCTCTGTCTGGTTTTCTTTGTTAGATCCGTCTGCAGTTGGCTCGTCGGTCGTTCTCACACTTTTATATCGTCTTTGAAAGGCGTCCAAATGGAAACGCCGCCGCCGCCACAGATGGGGACCGGTGAAGGAAGGGCTGGACGTTTAACGGAGAAACACTTCACACCGTACAAAACTCACACACACTCACACACTAATCTCCAACATGATGGACACACCACCGGAGGTTTTTACTGCCACTCAGTGACCAGTCAGCAGGCAGTCAAGACTAATCTTATCTGAACACAAGTTCTGATTTGACATTTATCTTTGGCATGTTGGCAAACTCATCCATCCTGACCGACAGATTATTAAAATAATGACATACTTAAGCGTGCAGAACTACTTCTGTGACACGGTACTCTTTTACATTTATTTTAACACTGAAGCAGGAGCTAAAAGAGAACAGAAAAAAATATTTTTAGAAATCTTACCACTTCACATATTCTTTTTTTGAGTTCTGCGCCATTTATGTGGATAAATAAAAGAAAAAGAAAAAAATATAGGAAATGTTTTGAAGATGGCTTTCAAAAGTGCAGCACTCTGTGGAGTTTATTTAAAAAGTTCAAGTGTATATATGTGTGTGTGTGTGTGTATGTGTATGTGCGTGTGTGTGCGTCTGTGTGTTTCGGAAATGTGTTTGCATACATGGTTAGTGTGTCAACACAGGGCCAGTTATACTTAAGAAAAAACAGACTGAATTGTATTTCTACTTTCCTGCTTTTTTCCTGTGTGTGTGTGTGTGTGTGTGTGTGTGTGTGTGTGTGTGTGTGTGTGTGTGTGTGTTCAGCTGTGGCTTGCCTATCCCTCTCCAGACAAACTCTTTTTGCCGCAGATTTATTCAGAATGGAACATTATGTAAAGACGGCAAGACCTCAAATGAGAGCCAGAACTCATTCATAAAAATACCGAGTAAAGAGAGAGAAAACATCCCAAAACACACACACACACACACACACACACACACGGTACCGAATGAAGAGAGAGAAAACATCCCAAAACACACACACACACACACACACACACACACACACACACACACACACACACACACACACACACACACAGACACACGCGTGCAGTACCGAATAAAGAGAAAAAAAACATCCCTTCCTCCCTCCCTCCCTGCCTCCTTAGAGCAAACCTTCCTTCCTGCTTTATTTGGGTTTCTTCAACAAAGCTTTCAGACGACGCTCTCTGATCAATTGAGACATTGTTCTTTAATCTTTCTCTGCAAAACAGCCGTGTGTGCTTAAAGGAGGGGTTACGTTTTTAAAAAATTTAGAGTTAAATATCCAGGCACAAAATGCACATGATCCACATCAATGCCGTTTATTTTGTGTCTTTGTTTGTTTTGTTTCTTTTTATTTTTTTTGGTTGCAACATAAGTAACTCTCTATAATGCAGTATGGTCACGACTAAATCGGACTTTATTTCCACTCCTGAACAAAGAAAAGAAAAGAAAATATTTCACAATTAGGTTGAGCCCCAAAGAGTATTTCTTTTAAATCATTTAAAGGACAGTGGTCCGCTCTTCTTTAAAAAAAAAAAAAAGAAGAAGAAAAGAAAACTACTCAGGAGAAATGAGTTTGCTTTGCGGATTTGAAACGGAGCTGTTTAAATGTAATTTAATGTTGTGGAGAAGCACTGAGGCTCCAATTGATTGCGACATGTGCCTATTGTTGCACAGAGTTCCGTTGCCACCAACAGGGTTCCAGTGAGAATAGAGGGGACACGATTATATGTGTGAGGGTTCCACTGGGAATATAAGGGGGGGGGGCAAGATTACATGTGTGAGGCTTCGGGTGAGAATATGGGGGGGGGGGGGGCAGGATCATATGTTTGAGGGTTCCAGTGAGAACAGAAGACGGGGGGGGGGGCAAGATTACATATGCGAGGGTTATGGTAAAATATGGGGGGGGGGGCAAGCTTATATGTGTGAGGGTTCGGGTGAGAATAGAAGGGGGGGGGGGGGGGGAGTGAATATTTGTGAGGGTTCCAATGAGAATACGAGGGGGGGGGGGGGGGCACGCTTATATGTGTGAGGGTTCCTTTGCCCTACAAAGCCAAATGCCTGTAACTACAAACTTTTTTAAAATTGAGTTTAGACTGGAAATTGACTTCATAACAACTCATTTCCATTGTGACTTAAATCTCTTGCTTCTTCCTATTAGGAAAGTACATAAAAACATCACCACTATAATACCTACAACATGTTTGACTGGGCAGCATGACAACGTTAAAAGGCATTTTTTTGTTTCTATGTTCCCATAGCTACTGCACTTTGCCTTTGTAGGGCAGTCCAGTGAGAAAAAGAAGAGGGGAGGCAAGCTTGACTGAGGGCTCTCCAGGACGGATGGAGCAGACGACAGATAAAACACCGTCCCACTTGCCAGGGCCACCCCTGCCACCCCCAGCCCCACCCCCCACCCCCCCTTCTGCCCCTGCCCACCTCTCTGCCCACTCCTGCCCTGGCCAGCCCCCGCCATCCCAAGAGACGCGCCAAGGAGGAGGAACGGGACACAGGGCCTCCGCGCTTGTTTTACAAGGGGCAAACGCGGGGAAAGCAAATAACGCTAATCGCACAAAAAGTCAAAAATATCTCTGCTGTCATAACAAAGTCCACCGCCTGTTCCCTGGGAGATATTAGGGGCAGATGTGAGGGCTGTTGTGGAGCACATACACACATGCCATATTTCTGTGTGTGTGTGTGTGTGTGTTTCTGTGTGTGTGTGTGTGTGTGTGTGTTGGGGGGAGGGGGTCTATAGTGTAGAGGGGTGAGCGAGGGGTGGGGGGGGTGGGGGGGGGTATTTGGTCAGATGCTGGGTAAATAAACAGGGCACCATAGCAACCAAGACAAACACCCCCGCAGCGGCACCCAGCGAGGTAAACAGGATTAGAAAATTTGGAGCCGTATGAGAGAATACTGTCAACCCCCCAAGCCCACCCCCCCCAAAATTTAAATTCTAAACAAACAAACAAAAATGCAGGCAAATATGTTGGTCATGATGTTCTATGAAGGTGCCCTGTCAGTGTCTGACCCTTTGTAGCATCCTACTTTTTACATTACATTACACTTAGCAGACCCTTTCATCCAAAGTGACTTACAATAGGGGGACATACAGTTACACCCCCCCCCCCCCCCCCCCCCCCCAATAGTCACAGAAAATACTTAATGGTTACAAGCACTCTAGTTTGTATAGACGTCAGACTTTTGGATTTTACCTAGATCACCAGGGATTCAAAGGGGGTCCAAAAAAGCTGGACTTCAGTGTCTGTTTTTTCAATGGTTTCCATGTAGCGCACCTGTGTGTGTGTGTGTTAGAGAGAGAGACAGCTAGAGAAAAAGAAAGACAGAGCAAGTGAGAGCATTAAATTAGTTTTTTTTCCGACTTACATGGTGTAAGTGAAAATCCAACATGTCGTCAGTGATGCCTTCAGCAGCTGTCCGTTAAGGCATGAGCAATGCGCCCTAAGGCCCCGCAGCCTCTGAAGCTCACACATGGCATAAGTCATCATTAGAGATAGCTGCAGACTGTCCCAAGAACAAACATCTCCAGCCTGCTACCCTTACATGTATCCATGTGGCTAGCATAATACAATTAACCTACAGCAACGGTTAACTGGCTTGGTATTCACAATCCAAACAACGATGGCATATTTGTGCCATTCACGGGGTTGCGTAATAGATTCTCCTGTGCGCCGGTTAGTGATACACTTGGCCGGTTGTCAAGGAGCAAATGAATGGCCGACCTTGCAGTCACACTTGGAGCAAAATGAGTTGACGTGGAAACAGACGGCCCGGGTTCGCTGGAAATATATGGATCTGCCAAGAGACTTCTAAGCGCAGACCAAGAGAAATGTTTTCGTTGTTGCTGATCTCATTGGCCAGGGTATACGTTCGCGCGGAGGCGACGGAGTTCACAGAACACTAATTAGCACGAGGAGGAATACGCGCGCTGCCATTCATCACGCGCAGAGCAGGAGCCAACTTAACGAGCGTCGCTGCCAGAGTAGAAAAATAAATAATAATAATAGTTTTGTAGTTTGGCATTTGTATTGGTTTCATGAACCTACTTTTTCCGCGTCAGTCTGAGTTTATTTTCTTAAGGTATGGTCAATTTTTTAACCTAGTCCTTATACTTCCTGCCTAATCCAGACCGTTTATTGTACAAATACAAATTTCAAAGTTATTATGTAATTAAAATCATGTTTCGCTGCTGGAAACTTCAAAGAAGAATCCCTTTCCGGAGACATAGTTTGGCGCTGATGTAATAATTTCCCTGGGATATTTAAAATAAACACATTAGGCCCCAAGAATTCAAAACTTGTCTTGGAGTATAAGGAGGGCCTTTTTGATTGGCGTGAATAGGGAACGCCGCTATGTGGCCAGTCTGTGAATTAGCCCAGCGAGAACCTAAGCTACGGGGCTAGGTATTGCCATTTCCAAGCTCCCATGCAGTGTAAATTATAGGATAATAGGGTGCAGGCGATGGCGGCCTCTGTTTATTCAGTCCATTTCTTCACACAAGTTCCCAGTGCCTTTTCCTTTCCTTCGCTATGCGTGGTGGTCCTGTGATCCGCCTGACCCCAGACATGTGTTTTCACTTTCTCCTCTGATCTCGCCTCCATGACCAGCGGGGACCCAAATACAAATTGAATAGTAACCATTCACAGGCCTCCCCTTCCACACCGCCGTTCAGGCCGCTTTGTCTTCCCCGGGAGGGGGGTTAACAGATAGATGTTCAATGTTTTTCTGTCTCTTTCTTTGCGCAAAGCCAGGTTTCTTTACAACTTGTGTGTTCCTATATGGCTTTGTTCGCTTATCTGACAAGAACTAATCATTGTCCCTCTTCATTGAGTGTCACAACATTCAGCGAGGTCGTCTTAAAGAAGAACAGGATGAATAGAATGGAAAATACTACAACACAAAACGATTACATGGGCTATGCCGATGACCTCTTTCAAGCTATTTAAAAGATAAGAAAACGGCAACAACTAGGGACCGTTAGGTGAGCACCTTTTAAAAGCAGTTCAGTGGTAAGGTTTTCGTTTGACCCATCCGCCCCCTCCTCCCCTCGACTTTTCAGTGCAGCTTGCTGGACAGCGGCCGCACGGCGGTGGCAGGTTGTGTTTGTACAGCTTTTATTGAGAGATGTGGTCTGAAGAAGTTAAAAAGAGCTCCTTTGTTGTTTTTGGGCTTCGTGTTTTCTCTGGAGCTCGTCCACGTGCAGTGTCTCGATGAAAAACTGGAATTCAAGAACTCTGCTTGAGAGAGAGCGAGAGACAAAAAAGTGGAGGGAAATCCATGGTTCCTTGACTATATAAAAAGAAATCACTTCTCTCTTAAGAGAACGCAGAAATGTAGACTGCTAAACTAAACTAAACCACACCAAAGGAGATTGTTTATGTTCGTGGCAATCGAATAGACAGCGGTGTCCGTTTTGAGTCTGTTTTGGTTTAAAGTGATTTACTAATTGATTTTAACCAGACTGAACATTTTTTAATATAAAGTTGCAGACGGTAAGTTTCAATAGCCTAATACACATATCCTGTGTTATATTTCTTTTCTCTGTGGGCGAGCTTAAATTGCCCAACTGTCAAAGCCCTCGTCATTAATTGCAAGTTAATAGAAATACATCAGCACAATCTTTACACGTCTACATTTAATGAGTGCAGAAAAAAAACAATTACTGTCTTTCTTGCAACCATTTCGTTTCTTCTTAAAACACTTTCATCACCTGCTTCGCATTAAAGTTTCACGCATTTTTCCCCTCATCTTTTTTTTCCCTCTCAAATGATTCTTGTAAACTTTGCTCCGTTTGCTTAGCCTGGATTTCATTGCGGGCGTTTTGCACGGTTTACCTTTGTTTGGTTTATTAGCCCGTGGGGTTACTTAAGCTAAACATCCCAGTCGAATACTTGGGCTTTGGGTTTCAGATAGCCATACTTGCTTCTTTTTAACTCCCTTGAAAGTGACGAGGTCGAGGGGTGTCGGGGTTTATGGCGCGCATTTACTAACCGTTACGCTTGTCAAATTGAAAATAACTAGCAGGCCAGGTGACGTGTTCATCACAGAAATATTTAGTGAGACATTACATTCGTTTTCAACTTCAATAAATGGTCACATCACGCTGTTCCGTGAAGCGGTCCTTTTCGACGTCACGCAGAGAGATGAAATATTCCCTTTCTGCCTGCCAGTTGGCCTAGAGCAAACTTGTCGTTAGATTAGGTTTAGTTATTTTAACATCAAACAAAATAATGTCTAGGCATGAGCATAGCAAACTACCCCAATAAAAAAATAATTTTACAACAGGCAGTTTCATGCACTAAGACTATATGTGTATGTGTAGGGTTAGATTTCAATAAAAAATAAAAACAAAAAAAACATCTGTGTTAAAATAAGTATTTAACCATATATAAGAGAAGAAAAGCATATTGATGTAACGCCTCACTTGTTCATCTGTAGACTACCTGAGCCTGCACTAACACTCACCGCAGCAGAAAACAGGAGAGAGAAACACTGGGGACACAGAGCGAAAGGGGGAGAGAAGAAGAAATGCAGAGAGAGAGAGAGAGAGAGAAAGAAGGAGAGAGATAGAGAAAGAGAGAGAGAGGAAAAGGGGATCATGGGTGGTCTACCCCACACACTTTTCTGCATCCCGCAGTTCAAGTGTGTGCTTCTGCGAGATCTGGCTGTGTGAGTGTTTGAGTGTGTGTGCTTCTGTAAGATCTGAGTGTGTGTGTGTGTGTGTGTGAGTGTGTGTGTGTGCTTCTGTGAGTCCTCGCTGTCGGCTGGCATTGTGAGTCTACTAGCACGCACATTGTTGAGTGCATTTGTGTGTTTGTGTGTGTGTGTGTGTCTGCACGTGCACGTCCACATGTACATGTGTGTGTGAGTGCGTGTGTGTGTGTGTGTTGATGCATGTGATCGTCTATCATCAAACTTCAATAGAGAGAGAGAGAGAGTGACTGTATATGTGTATGAGTGTGTGCTCACACATGCATATCTGTGTGCATGTGTGTGTGTGTATTTGTGTGTGTGTTTATGTATTTCATAGTGTGTGATCAAACTGCAGTACTTTTTTAATGGCACTGACAAGCATGTGGCCTGTGCAATGACATCAGCTGACTCTCGACTGCATCATCTGGTCCAAGCAGCTCAGATCCGCTAAGATGGAGACCAGCACAGGCTGAACACGCTCCCCTGAGTCTCATGAAAACCTTTACAATAGAACAGAAAGCCTTTTAATACAATTATTAATACAACGCCTTTTTATAGTAAAAATATTGATACAATGGCTTTTATTTAAAAAAATGTATTCTCATCAGCAAAACTGACTAGACACATGTGTGGGAGTTAGATATACTCCACAAAACTGACGTGTTAGATTCTTCAATCCTATCTGACCCACACTAACACATCTGTAGGACTTCAATATACCCCACAAAAACAGACTGTGTTTTTTTCTGTCTCTTTCTTTGCGCAAAGCCAGGTTTCTTTACAACTTGTGTGTTCCTATATGGCTTTGTTCGCTTATCTGACAAGAACTAATCATTGTCCCTCTTCATTGAGTGTCACAACATTCAGCGAGGTCGTCTTAAAGAAGAACAGGATGAATAGAATGGAAAATACTACAACACAAAACGATTACATGGGCTATGCCGATGACCTCTTTCAAGCTATTTAAAACATAAGAAGTGACCCAGTACATAGCCTCACACTGAGCTCCCCTGCAAGAGAACTGACTCTCCATTTTACAGCCTGTAAATGTGACGCTCTGGAGTTGTGCAGTCAAAGACATGAGCACTGCCACAGGCAGCCCTGAGTCTGTGCATATCCACCACTCCAAACATATCAGAGGAGCCAGCTGCATTTAAAAATATAGAAAACCATTGGAATTAGAAGAATGAAATACAGTGCTCTCTCTCTCTCTCTCTCTCTCTGTCTTTCTGTCTCACTGTCTCTCTTTCTCTCTCTGTCTCTTTCTCTCCCTTACTCTCTCTCTCTTTCTCTCTTTGTCTCTCTCTTACTCTCTCTTTTTGGCTATGGCTTTATCTGTCTTTCTTTCTTTCTTTCTTTCTTTCTTTCTGTCTTTCTTTCTTTCTTTCTTTCTTTCCCTCTCTCTTTCTGCATTTCTTTCTTTCTTTCTTCTTTGCTCCTCTGTCCTGGGTGTGTCATCAGCTCTGTCAGGAGTGCTCTCTGGAGGGGGGTGGGGGGTTTGGGGGGGTGAGCAGTGAGAAGGTGGCAGGGGCTCATCGGGTGTGGTCTGCTTTTTGGGGGTTCAGGGGTAAAGACCCCTTTCATCCCTTGACACATGCCCCCCCACACCCCTACCCCCCACCTTCATGCTTACCCACACCCACACACACACACAAACACACTCACATACCCACCCACTTACACACACACACAAACACACACACATGCAACCGCACCCTAAACCTCTACCCCACTCCACCACTACCACCACCAGCATCAGCAACAACAACAGCACCTCCCTTCTAGTGACAGACCCTCAGCAATTATCCCATTTACCCCCCAGCCCCATCTGCACAATGCCCCCCTTGGCGAGCCCCAGCAAACCACCCCCCACCCCCGACACCCCCTAGTCTCCCCCAAAGAAAAGCCCCTTTCTCCCTTTCTCCCACAGCACAGGCCCAGCGGGGGAGTTAGTGAGACCTGTATCACCCACAACCACACGGGCCCTCACACTGGGTTCTGGTGCACAATGGGTCGGGCTTGGGTAGTGAGCTCACACACAGGCCTTTAAGACTGCACCGGCCCAGACATATAATGGCCTTGGCTCAGGCAGTAAACTTAGTACAAACACTCAAAACAGTAGTTTTGCCTCGTCCTGAATACATTTGAGATGTCCCAAAAAATGCTGTCCTATCCTACAAGGTATATACAGAAGCATATCTAATCCAAATCTACACTCTAAAAAATAATGGAGCCAGCTACTGGTTCATTGATGCCATAGAAAAACCTCTATTCTCCATGGAACCATCCGGAGATGGTTAAAAAATCATTTAAGCATATTTATTTTTTAGCATGTATATGAAAGGTGCTTCACCTTGCAAATGGTTCCTCAGAGCCTCAGATCATAATGGGCCATGTTAGGTCATATCGGTGTCAAAGGGTTCTTTAAAGAACTACTTGCCTCAACGCTTCTTTGAAGCACTGAAAAAGGTTCCTCTGTGGCATCGCTCTGAAAAACCATTATTTTTTTTACAGTGTAATGTGTCTTCCGTGTAAGGCTGATCCTATTATCTGTGCTCCCAGAGGATATTGGGAGGCTATTTTGTGATTTGGTCCAGGAGTAACAACAACAAAAAAAGAAAAAAAAACGCTTGCTCTGCTTCCAGCACACACAAGAATGGAATAACACGGAAGGTTCCGGACTGGATGGAGCACTTGGTGTTTGTCCCATGAGGCACTAGCTGGATGCTGTTGCATTGAGATGGGCTTGCGGGGGCTAGGAGCAACGGCACACTGACATCACTCAGAAGAGCGGCCAACCTCGCTGTCAGGCAAACAATACATCATGACCGGCCTCGCTCGTTTGTTTTGTCTGCCTGTCGATCTTCCATAAACAACCCACAGCACGACAGTCATAAGATTCAAACTCTTAGGCGCTTGGACTTGCCTTGACTCCTCACTCGCATACATACACACGTGGGCGCACACACACATAAGCACACACACACTTGAGCGCCCATGCACACACACACACACACACACACACACACGAGTGACGGCTCACTAATGCACCTCGTCACGGCCTCACTAACGTACCCATGGGCCTGCTCACGGTTCTGAAGAGTTCTGCAGCAGCAGAGGAGTACCAGGGGGAGAATGTGCCTGCTGTGACTCATCGGACCCTGGATGAGTCGGCCAGGCTTGAGTGGGCCTGCCTGAGTGTGTTTTAATGAGCAGGTATATGTTTGATGACTCTGTGTCTCTGGCTCCTCCATCGGGGCCCTGATGTGGGACCAGTGACTCATGGGTGAGTGCTGTCGGACGGGGATCTCTGGCAGTAACAGCAGTGATGAAGAGGTGGATGGGCAGTGATGGAGGGGTGGCTGTCTGATCACTGGTGGAGGGGTGGAGGGCAGCAGTGATGGAGGGATAGAGTAACAGCAGTGATGAAGAGCTGGCTCAGCATCAGTGATGGAGGGATGGCTGTCTGAGCACTGGTGGAGGGGTGGAGGGCACCAATGACGGAGGGGTGGAGTGTACCAGTGATGGTGGTCTGGGCAAGTGATGGAGGGCTGGCTGAGCACCAGTTATGGACTGGTGGTCTGAGCAGTGATGGAGGGGTGGAGTACACTGGTAATGGAGAGATGGAGAGATGGAGATGGAGAGATGGAGGGGCCCAGCAATGGAGAGATGGAGGGCACCAGCGATGGATGGGGTGGAGGGCACCAGCGATGGATGGGGTGGAGGGCACCAGCGATGGATGGGGTGGAGGGCACCAGCGATGGATGGGGTGGAGGGCACCAGCGATGGATGGGGTGGATGAGCAGTGATGGAGGGGTGGAGGGCACCAGCGATGGAGGGGTGGAGGGTACCAGCGATGGAGGGGTGGCTGTCTGTACACTGATGGACGGATGGAGTGCACCAGGGATGGAAGGGTGGATGAGCAGTGATGGATGCCCATTAAGGAAGGAGGAGTGCAGCAGACGAGAGCACATGGACACATGGACAAATGGACAGACACATGGAACAAGATATCTGGGAAAAAGACAGAGCATGATGCCGCCTTCACAGCTACAATGCTGCTTTAAGCACACTAGTGTGTGTGGTGGAGTGGGGGGAGGGGTGGGGGTTGTATATGTGTGTGGGAGTATGTGTGTGTGTATATGTGAGAACACATACTGTGCAAAAAAAAAAGAAAAGAAAAAAAAGTGCTCGCCCTTCCCCACTTAAAAACTCCCTAAACACTGCAATTATGACAAAATTGGTTCAGTGCGTCTTCCATCAAGAGTGGCGGAAAATAGCGCTTAAGTGTGTGTTAAAAGCGAAGAAGTGCAAAGTTTTTGTTTTGTCTCTCTTCACTCACCAAAGCAGGGTGGCCAGTCTCAGTCCTCCAGTCCTCCTCATCCTCTCCTCTTCATCCTCCCCTCTTTAGTGGGACGCTAAGCCAAGGCAGCTGATGATCTCACAGCTTCTAGAATTCTTCAGAAGGTTCTAGAGCCCTAGATCACCTGACCCCGAAGAGACCAGAGTGGACCTCATCCTGCTGTCTTTGTGAAATCAGGCAGAAAATGAAGGCAACTCTCTGCCATTGTGTGTGTGTGTGTGTGTGTGTGTGTGTGAGGCTAATGTGCCTCTTTATCTCCTCTTTTTAGCAACCACAATCACACCAACACCCAACACACATTTGTGTCCGAATAAAAATGGTCTCCTAGAAGGCTGGGCTGTGTGTGTGTGTGTGTGCGTGTGTGCGTGTGTGTGTGCAAGAATGACCACATGTAATCGTGTGAAAGTTAGAGAGTGACAGAGCCAAAGAATCTGTGCTTCCAAAAATGTGCTGAAAATGTGTGTGTGTGTGTGTGTGTGTGTGTGTGTGTGTGTGTGTGTGTGTGTGTGTGTGTGTGTGTGAAAGACAGACAGAGAGAGGGAAAGAGACAGAAAAAGGAAGAAAGAAAGAGAGGGAGAGAGAGAGAAGGAGGGACAGAGAGAGAGAGAAAGAAAGAGAGCGAGAGGGAGAGAGAGAGAATGAGAATGAGAATATGCATGTCTGTTTCCATAAGCTTTGGCAGAGGAGTGGTTTTGATACTGGGAGACAATTTGAATGTGTGTGTGTGTGTGAGACAGTGTGTGTGTGTGTGTGTGTGTGTGTGTGTGTGTGTGTGTGTGTGTGTGTGTGTGTGTGTGTGTGTGTGTGTGTGTGTGTGTGTGTGCGAAAGGGTTTCAAAGAGAGGTAGAATGTAATCCAAACCCTAAGTCAGGCTGACTAAACACACAGCACCCAGGTGCCTAATAGTCCGACTGCAATGACCAGATGACCAGCACAATACAGGATCCACTCCGATGACCCCCTACACACACACACACACACACACACACACACACACACACACACACAGCGGGGTCTCCTCCATCTGCTAAATATTATAGCCATCAGGGCCGCTGTTTGTCCAAGCGCCGCTATGGATGGGTGGTCCTCAGATAAGTGAGTGAGAGGCCTTCGGTGTCACTCAATTACACAGGCACGCCACACTCTTTCTTTTCTCTTTCTCTCTATTCTCTCTCTCTTCTTCTTCTTCTTCTCTCTCTTCCTTTTTTCTTCTTCTTCATTCCCACACATTCTCTGTAATCCTACTCTACTCTTCTTCTCTCTCTCTCTGTCCGTTCCTGCCTTCTCTCTTCTCTTTTTTATTCTTCCTCCTCTTCTTCTTTGTTCCCACACATTCTCTGCAATCCCACTCCTCCTCCTCTTCTCCCTCTCTTCTCTTCTCTTCTCTTCTCTTCTCCCTTTCTCTCATCTGTCTGTCTGTCTGTCTGTCTCCACTCTGCCTTTTCTGTCTGTTGTTCCTCTCGTTTCTTTTCCCAGAGCCGCGGGGGGTGGGTGAGTCCGGGGGGCAGGGGGGGGGGGGGGTCAGTATTGGGGGGGGGGGGTCGGGGAGTGGCAAGGTCGCTGGTCAGACCTGTGAAAATACACACTCATCTCATTTCGTCTCATCTCGCCCACATCTGCAAATATTAACCCCCTATCACACACACACACACACACACACACACACACACACACACACACACACACACACACAGCATGGGGACCCCACAGCCCTGAACATTGTTGTAGCTGTGTTTTCTGTGACCTTATAAAAATAAGCCGTGCTGAACTTAATGCCAGACACCTGTTGCCCAGCAACCTGCTGTACCTGTCAGATGATGCTCGGGGTGGACTGGAGTAGCGTGCTTTAAAGTCTGACTCCGCCTGGTGGTGGGAGGCTGTAATGCAGACAGGGGCTGTACACTCATTCTGAAGTAGTGTGCATGTTAGCTGTGGGTACTGGTGCCAACTCCTTTATGTTCTTAAATTAGAAAGAGAAATCTATTTATATGCTGACTTTTATTTCAACTTATTTTAATAAGTTCAACTTAACAATATCTATTGCTTTTCTATGGGTTTTCCAACACTGTTTCAGAAACCCCAGCATTTGTTAAACTTACCATGCCTTAACAAACAAACAAGTAAATATTAAATAAATAAATTCATTAAAAAAGTTTAAAAAAATAAGATGATTGCAATTTCTTGCATGTAAATTACAAGTCATGTCCAGCACTGACTACGAATTACACAACAACAATATCTTCATTCCCGACATTCCCATGAAATAAATATTGTTTCTTTTTTTTTAATTCCTAGTTGGACATGTTTAATTCTTTCCCCCCATGTTTCCCCGCTTTGCTATCTTTCTCATAGAGTCTCTAAAGGGTTGTGGTCTCCGACTGAAGCCTGTCCGTTTGGGGACTGTAGCTCATTCTGGCTCCGCGTTGGACTGTGTGAGCAGTAAGGGGCTGTAAAGATGATTAAGCTGAGAATGCTTGTCAAAACATGTAGCATTTGAAACACATCAGCCATGCAAGTCTCTTATAATTAGACAAAATTGTTAAACCGTGGATTAGTGGGGTGGGTTTCTTTGTACTAAAAAACATGAAGACACACACCCACACAGACACACACACACACACAGACACACACACACACACACAAACACACAATGACAGAGGGATTTAACTGGTGTAATCCTTAAAAACTATGCTCGTCTCAAAAAAGACGTGCACACAAACACACACACACACAAACACACACACACACACACACATAGACACAAAGGGGGGGTTTTAGGCAGTGTAATCTCTCCACACACAGAGACAAGGGTGAAGGGTGCCTGGTTGGGGTCACCTTAGCAATGGCAGTGTGTGACCGGGGGCCATGCAAGCGCACAGATCATCCCCCGTAATTTAGGGGGGGTAATCTGCCCAGATTGGCTTTGACGAGAGAGATTACACGTCCAGAGACGAGCGCTCGCTAAAGGGAGATCACACACACACTCTCTCACACACACTGGGGCCACACAATAGGGCACAAAGTAAGGACACATCTTCTTGTCGCTGCTCAGAAAATGAGTTCAAAACAGAGGATCAGTGTGTGTGTGTGTGTGTGTGTGTGTGTATGAGAGAGAGAGTAAGTGAGTGAGTGAGTGAGTGATTGTGTGTGTGTTATGTGTGTGTGTGTGTCTGCCTGTGTATGTGTATATGTGTGTGTGTGCGCACACATGTGTCCGTGTGTGTGTGTGTGTGTGTGTGTGTGTGTGTGTGTGTGCATGTGTATATGTGTGTGTGCGCACACATGTGTCCGTGTGTGTGTGAGTGTGTGTGTGTGTGTGTGTGTGTGTGTGCGCACACATGTGTCTGTGTGTGTGTGCGTGTGTCTGTGTGTCTGTGTGTGTGAAGGTTTACAGAGGGGGAGATAAAGAATCAGACAAGACGTGCTATCTCTTGGACAAGCCTGGAATGGTCAGGGTCAGTGATCTCCGCATCTGTAAAGGCTAAAACAGCCAATTCTGTGGTTAGCTGCCGCTGCACAGGGAAGGAAGGGGGTAGATGAAGAGATATAGTCAGAGAGAGGGAGCAGTGCTACCAGACACTAATGGAAAAGAAAGTTGTGTTTCTTTGTTATTACAGTGATCCCCTGATATATCACACTTCACCTTTCATGGTCCCACTATATTGTCATTTTTTTCATTTATACATGCATGCTATGTCACTATACATGCTAAAGAAAAGTTTGTCAGAAAAATGTTATAGGTTATGACACCTATACTGTAACATGTAAATAAATAAAAAATAATAATTGCTTAAAATGCAGTAATAATTCAATAATGCAAATGCATTAAAACAGTGTGTGTGTGGGGGGGGATTTTAAGACTTAAACTATAAAATAAATTGTTTTCTATATAGTCTTCCTATATGGTGGATTTTCACCTAAAAAAAATCAACTATTGCGGGGGATTCCAGAACATAACTACGTCATCACTGTATTATTATTATTATGACTACGAGGTTCAAGGTTTCGTAGCACTTTACAATAAGTACTCCTTATGAAGTATTCATTTTGCATTTGTTAACGCACATAATGGTCAATAAATGAAGAACAAACAAAAACTGTTAGCTAAGAGTTAACAAATGCAAAAAGAAAGGCTTCATAAAAAATAGTTAAAGTGATATAATAGTTAAGTATAAGTATAAAGTGCTACCAAACCTCAAAGTCAAGTGTGAGTTGTTGTCATGGTGATATGTGAGTGAGTAAAGAAAGAGTGGTGGGGGTGATTTGTATCCACGGTGACATATAAAGCCGTGATGATATTCTGAACAATCGCAGCATAAGTGCGGCCATGTTTTGTCATGCACCCTAACATAAATCACATCCACGGACAGAAATGAGGAATGACACAGACTTTAAATAAGCTCAACACCAGTCCAACACGAAACCTGAGAATGAAGCACGAGGCATGAAGCACAAAGTGTGTGTGTGTGCATATGTGTGTGTGTGTCTGTGCATGTGTGACAGAGGGAAATGGGTGTTGTGTTTGTATAGCAGTGAAACTGTCATTCTGACATACAAGGAGAAAACCAAAAATACACACAGATCTCCCCCTGCTGCTTTTGTGTGTGTGTCTCTGTGTGTGTGTGCGTGTGTGTGTGTGTCTGTGTGTGTGCGTGTGTGTGTGTGCTGTGTGTGTATGTGTATGTGTGCATGGTGTGTGAGCGAGCGTGCGTGTGTGTGTGTTTCCAGCGGTGTCACTGAAGTGGGTGATTCTGACATGTCTGATGGACATGACGGTGGAGGAGAGAGATGTAGGCTAAAGCGCTATACTGGAGTAATCTGTCAAAGCTGCACAGTGACTATTACTGACATAGCTATTTTATTCCCCTTAAAAGCATTTAATACTGTTTGTACTAATCATGTAGTAATAATAGCAACAGTAATGATAGTTGAGAATCTATGACTGAAGGCACGTGTGTGTGTGTGTGTGTGTGTGTGTGTGTGTGTGTGTGTGTATGTGTGTGTGTGTGTGTGTGTGTATCATAATAACTACAGTGTTTAGGAGGGCAGAAGGGATGTCAGAGGCAGAGACTGCTGATGAACTGAGGCCACCCAATCAAGACTGACCATTGAGCTGCAGGAGGAAGCCACACCCACCTGGAGCAGAGCACAGCACAGCAGACTTCTGGGATACCCAGGGCAGTAACACTGAGGTGGGCACTGAGGAAGGGAGGGGGGGGGGGGGGGGTAGTTGCACTGGGGAGGGGGGATTGCAGTGGGGTTGGGGGGAGGTAGTAGCAGTGGGGTGAGGGCCGGGTGGCTGTGGGGTAGTACAGTGGTGGAGGGGTGATGGGTGGGGGGGCTGTGGGGTAGTGGGGCAGTAGTAGTAGCACTGGGTTGGGGGGGGGGGTAGTAGGGGGGTCGTAGTAACACTGGGGTAGGGATTGATGGGGCAGTACAGTGGTAATGGTGGAGGGGTGGTAGTTGGAGGGGGGGGGGCTGGGGAGTAGTTTTGGGGGTATGAGTTTCCTCCTGCCAACACATGACCCAAACTTTGAGATTTGATTGGTTGGTGGCAGAAGGGTGCCAACACACAGAGTTAAGGCCCATAAACACCATCAGTGCCGAGCACACACACACACTCACAGACACAGACACAGACACACACACACACACACACACACACACACACACACACACTCACAGACACACACAGACACAGACACACACACACACACACACACACACACCATGCTGTGGCCTGCACCAGCTAACCACAGGCCCTATGAAAACACACTCTCTTCTCCCAAATCATTTCATCATCATTTAAACATTTAAACACACACAGGCATACACATGCGCACATGTACACACATCTTCACACAAAGACACACACACACACACACACACACACACACACACACACACACACACACACACACACACACACAGATTTTATTTTTGGAAGAGTAAATACATGAGTTATAACTTTAGCGCTGCAAATGTAAATTAAGGTGAATTTATTGATTTTATGGAAAATAAATTATCATGCCTTATTTTTAATTTGCTATTTTAATAAAAAAAAAAAAATACCCTGAAGCATCACAATCATATTTCTGGGGAGCACCTGTTTTCCTGTCAGAGCAAAGGGTGGCTACTTTGAAGAAACTTGAATATAAGACATGTTTTCAGTTATTTTACACGTTTTTGACACATAACTATAATACTTCCATACTATGGAAGTATTACTGTATAATAATTGGAGAAAGGAAAGAAGTCCCGCCCCCATTTATTTTAGGGGGAAATGCTGAATTCAGCCAAAATTGAACACATTTTTCAAGTTTCAAAATGGAGTTTGATGGGTCTTATTCTCACCACCATTGTACTTAGCCAATTGAGTGCCACATTACTGATTGATGTGAGGTAGAGCAGAAAACTGTAACAAGGAAGGGCATTAAAGGTTCAAAAATGGACAGTAACGTAACGTTCGGGGACACCCTTGTGCATGAGCTGAGAGTGGAGCACCCACCAATCAGCATGGGGGAAACCGGGGGGAGGGGTATGATGCAATTTATGGAAAATGGCTGAAGCTACCCAGCCAAATCCTGATCTCCACCGCTGCTGGAGCTCCTGGATACGGTTAGGCTTGTTCAAAATTACTGGTTGGTTGGCTGAGTGGCTGGCTTAAAGCAATGCATTCTGGACTTGAAACAGTAAAACAGTTTTTGGACAATCTCATCCAAACGTCAACGTACCACACCATACCCACCCATGTGGTGCGGTGATGTTCAGACGAGATTGTCCAAATAACCTCACTATTTCAATGCAGAATTCATTGCTTTTAGCCAGCCACTCAGCCATCAGTTATTTCGAACGAGCCCACCATGGGCCACCTGTGGCAGGTGAGCGATGTACGTGTCATCAGCCTGCGCCACCACTGCTGTAGTGGAGCTACTGGATACGACTGTGGGCCACCTGGTAGCAGGTGAGCCACCACTACTGGCCGTAGGCACAGGGGACCATGCAGTCTGCATCCTCTGCATATAAAACAGAGGTGTCAATCTCGGTTTCAGAAAGTAAAAATCCCTGCCACAAATTTGATCCAACCAGCTCTGAATCAGCTGATCGTAATGAGCACTTAAGACAGGTAGATCAGCTACCTAGTGAAGTCATCTGTGTTAGAAGGAAAACGTGGCAGGGATTTTACTTTCTGAACCCGGGATTGACACCTCTGATATAAAAACAAGCTGGTTGGAACTTACCTGAAAACCTTCTCAACAAGCAGCAAGGAATCTATTCCCAGTGGTTGCCTATATCTGAGCCGATGTACTTGTTTCCCGTCGATTGACATATTCCTGGACAGGCGACTTCATTAATGCAACTGACCTGCGAAAACATTAAAGGTTGTATTAAAAAATCACCAGTTTGATTGTCATGTGGCATCATGTGCACATTACATGTGCAAGTTATCGCAGTAACTTACAATCACTGTAACAGTATGTTGACTATCCTTGACCATTAACTAGACACACACACACACACACACACACACACACACACACACACAGTAGCTTAATCATGGAGTGGGTGGAACTTAGAATCCTGGAAGATTCTGGAATGCTGTTGCATTGTAGGAGACTGGGGTTCCAGTGCTTCTTGGATAGCCCCTTCCTCTCCCAGACAGAGAAAGACAGGGAGGTGGAGAAAGAAAGAAAGAAAGAAAGAAAGAAAGATGGCCAGACAGAGATAGAGTAGAAGTGAGGGGGGGGGGCAATGGAAGAGTGCAGACTAGACTAGAGTAGACTAAGACTAGCCAGTGGCTGGATGGCTGCAGCAGCAGCTGAGGGGTTTCTTTAGTGGCCATGAAGGCCTGCCATGCACAAGCATAATCTCTTAGCTGAGTCCATTGAAAGCAGGGTCTTCGGGGTTAATTCAGCCATCAGTCCGCGTTTGAATCAACGGCAGACTCACATTGAGATGAAAAGCGCAGAGCCCCACGGAGGAGCTGCACCACGGGGACCAGTGGGCCCCATCGGCGAGGCAGATTACTGCGTGTTCGTCTGGCCGGACCTCCATGAGGACAGGGAAACTGAAAAGAAAAACAATAATTAGAGATAATTGCTTGTGTCCAAACATGAGCATTAAAGCCCCCTCCTCCTCCTCCTCCCTCCTCCCTCCCCCCGCTTCTCCTCCCACCTCTGTCTCTGTCTCTGTCTCTCTCTCTCTCTCTCTCTCTCTCTCTCTCCCTCCCTCTCTCTCTCCCTTCGCAGTATGCAGAGGAACAGAAAGGGACACCCCCCTGTTTTGACAGCTGGGCAGGCGAACATAATTCGTGACAGCTGAACTGAAACGTCTTTAAACACGAAAGAGAGGGAGAGGGAGGGAGGAAGGGAGGAGGGGGGTCAGAGAGAGAGAGAGAGACAGAGACAGAGAGAGGGAGGTGAGGAAAGAGAGAGAAACACGAAAGAAGGAGAGGGAGGTAGGGGTCATTGAGAGAAAGAGAGAGAGAGAGAGAGAGAGAGAGAGGAGAGAGAAAGAGAAAGAGAGAGAGAGAGAGGGAAGTGAGGAAAGAGAGCAAGACAGAGAGAAATATGTGAAAGAACAGACACAGTAATAACTGGTGAAGGGGAGTTAACGCTTCATAAAGCACAAGGAAAAGGAAGAGTGAGAATGCATGAGAGAGACAGAGCGAGAGAGAGAGAAAGAGACACAGCTAGAGAGAGGGAGAGAGGGAAAGAGAAAAAGAGAGGTGGACCTTAAACCATCCGGAAAAGGGGATCAGCATCAAGAGGGCCGCCATGCTCAAAAAGCGAAATATTTTCCCAACAGATCGCTGCAGAACATGGTGTCATGCCAGCCTTGACGCATTGGGGTAATTTGCTGCTCGGCGGCTCTGACCTTTGACCTCCGAGGTCACCAGGGGTCAAAGCGAACTCGAATGAGGCAGCCGAAATCATGTCCGTCTGAGGGAGCAGTGTCAAAGGTCATCGCAAAAGCTCTCCGCACATAGGCCAAAACAAGACACACACACACACACACATACACACACACACACACACACACACTCCAAGCTTTCCACACACTGGCCAAAACAAGGACCAGATGTGAAACGATACACATCCGAAACAAAAATAACTCCTGATTTTCCACCGTCCTAAAACATACACACACACACACACACACACACACACACACACACACACACACACACACACCCTTCGACCCACCACAGGCATGTGTCCCAAACTCAATAGAATCTTAAAGATCAACATTACACGGACGTTAGTGTGGCACTGACATGATGTTGGCAGCGCGCCCCCCAAATTGCCAACGCTCTGCTCCGCACCCCCTAAATTGCCCTCGACAGCAGCGCTCCCCGAAGGCAAATACAAATGCAAGCAGCGCATTATTTATCCAAAATATCCCAGCTCCCCCAGACGCTTCTGTAAGAACCCCCCCCACCACACACACACACACACACACACTGGCCGCCACCACCACCACCCAACCATGCATCCATGGAGCGGTGAAGGGGGGGGGGGCATGTTTCATAATCAGTTTTATTGGGCAAGTATGCTTACATATACAAAGAATTCGACTCTGGTAGATGTTAGCTCTCTATACATTAAATACAGTTGTGCTCATAGGTTTACATACCCTGGCAGAATTGCTGATTTCTTAACCATTTTTCAGAAGGTCATTTGGGTAGTTTCTGTTGTCATTATGATAAAAAAATAATGTAAACACAGGTGTTTGACAATAAATGGCCTCAGCCAACACTAACCATGAGTGAAAGAACTGTTTTGTGTTATCATTCATATTCTCTGAGAAATGGTTAATAAATCAATCAATTCTGCCAGGGTATGTAAATGAGACTAGGAGATGAAACAAGGAGACGAGACAAGGAGATGAGACCAGATGAGACTAGGAGACGAGAGAAGGAGACGAGACAAGGAGACGAGACTAGGAGATGATACTAGGAGATGAGACGAGATGAGACAAAGAGACGAGACTAGGAGATGAGACAAGGAGACGAGATGAGACGAGACTAGGAGACGAGAAAAGAAGACTAGATGAGACGAGACGAGACGAGACTAGGAGATGAGATGAGACAAGGAGACGAGACGAGACTAGAAGACGAGACAAGGAGATGAGACTAGGAGACAATACTAGGAGACGAGATGAGACAAGGGGACGAGAAAAGGAGACGAGACAAAGAGATGAGACGAGACGAGACAAGACGAGACGAGACTAGGAGACGAGGAGAGGAGAGGACTGGAGAGGAGAGGAGAGGAGTGGAGAGAAGAAAAGAGAGGAGAAAAGAGAAGAGAAGAGAAAACAACTTTCCCTGATCTGGTAGACATGTTGAACATGAGACCAATAGTGGTATTAAGGAGAATCCCTGTGCATTTGAGTGACATGCGTGCTGATCAGGAGGAGAAGTCCAATAGAAAGACATGGTGGACTGTACAAAATAAAAAGTTGTGTTTTTTGCCCAAGTCGTTGTTTTTAATTGTGACACATATCCATTAAAGTGATAGTTCAAATGTTAAATATTAATAATAAACAGTGTAACAAATAAAAAACAATAGTTACGCTCAACAAACTACAACAACAACACAACAACAAACAAATTATAAGGGTCCCAACACCAATAGTTATACATTACTTAAATATTAGTTATGCTCAACCAACTCTATTAGAGGTCCCATGATGAGTGGTATCAATATTAGTTAAGTAATAATGTCATTAACTTGTAACATAACAAATACTTTCATGAACAATCATTTAATAGTTATGTGAAGTAAAAGTAACCATGAAGCAAATATGCATTGATACCAATTAACAAAAATCCAACATAACATTAAGTAATAGACTGTTTGCCATTTGTTTTAATAATAACATGGAGTTATTTAATAATTAAGTAATATTCAAATAATAGTGGGAAAACTACTAACTTCTGCCAATTAGACACATAGGTAATAATTAACAACCCTTACTAAAGTGTTAGGTATTGGCTACTTTACTGTTTATTGTGGTATTAGTGTTACCGAATTATGAATACAATGGCCTTTATTAGTAGAATTATTAATACAATTGCTTTTATTAATAAAATTTATTCTCATCAGCATAGCTGACAACACATTTGTGGAACTTAGATATACTTCACAACACTGACTGACTGTGTTGGAGTCTTCAGTCGTATCGATCCTCAGCAATCCCCTGCAATCTTCTTATCCAGTCAAGTGCTGACCATCAGGAGCTACAGACACGCACGCACACACACACACACACACACACACACACACACCACACACACACACAGAGCTTCTGCAGGGCACCAGGCTGCATCATGGGACATCAACCTCACTGTGATGAACCCCGCACATGTCTGCTGTATGCCACTGTGTGTGTGTGTGTGTGTGTGTGTGTGTGTGTGTGTGTGTGTGTGTGTGTGTGTGTGTAATAGCATAATAAACACCACACAGATCTGCTGTATGCCACTCTCAGTTAGCTCAGTCTGGCTCAGTGTGTGTGTGTGTGTGTGTGTGTGTGTATCATAATAACTAGTGTTTGGTAGGGGCAGAAGGGATGTCAGAGGCAGAGACTGCTGATGAACTGAGGCCACCCAATCAAGACTGACCATTGAGCTGCAGGAGGAAGCCACACCCACCTGGAGCAGAGCACAGCACAGCAGACTTCTGGGATACCCACAGTGTGTGTGTGTGTGTGTGCATGTGTGTGTGTGTGTGCATGTGTGTGTGAGCGATAGAGACATAGAAACAGACATAAATAGATAGATGGATAAAGAGAGAGACAGAAAGAAAGAGGAAGAGAGAGAGAGAGTTCATTATAAAAATGAAGTGTTTGGATGTGCACATAAAGGCAGCCCAAAATCCTGCCCACACACAAAAATAAACATGCATGAAAAAAAACGACACACACACACACATACTGGTATACATATGTACTTACACACACACACACACACACACACACACACACACACACACACACACACACACACAAACACATAATGCATACTTATGGATGTTTGTGCATATGTACAGTATGTATATACATATGTGCCAGTATAAAAATACTTACAAATACACATATGCACTTAAATGCATGCAATCCAACACACACACACACACACACACACACACACACACACACACACACACACACACAAAGGGAAAGAGGGGTGGTTGTGTTGGGTGGGGGTGTCTTTGTTCCCCAGTCATTAAAGCTCATAAATCTGACAGAGTTACACAGCATAGCCTCTCCTCTGGCACTTTTACTCGCCTTTAACTACCAACACTAAATCCAGCCAAGACATCCCTGTGTGTGTGTGTGTGTGTGTGTGTGTGTGTGTGTGTGTGTGTGTGTGTGTGTGTGTGGGTGTTTATGTGTATGTGCGTGTGTGCGGGTGTTTGTATGTGTGTGTTTGCGTGTGTGCATGTGCTGGTGTTTGTATATGTGTGTGTGAGTGTTTGTGTGTGTGTGTGTGTGTGTTATGCAAGCATAGTTTTGGTGTATGTGTGAATTATATAGGTATATAATTAGAGGTGTATATAAGTTTGAGCAACGGGGGGACCCATAGTAACAATGGGAGAGAAATAGAGACGGAGAGAAAAAGACATAGCAGACAGACGACAGCGAGAGAGGGAGGGAGGGAGAGAGGGAGAGAGGAAGGAGGGCATATAACATGGGCAATAACGGAAAGTGAGAGAAAAACAGAGATAGAGAAAAAGCGAGGGAGAGAGTGTAAGAGAGCAAGAGACAGAGAAAGACACAGAGAGAGAGAGGAAGGGACAGAGAAAGAGAGAGAGAGAAAGAGAGAAAAAAGAGGGAGAGGGAGAGAGAGAGAGTGCGGGCGAGAGTGTGTTTCTCTCCTGTACCCTATAATTCACCTCCTCTGCTTGATGGCGCGTCGGGAGCAGTCGGACCACCATGCAGCCAGCGAGCTGTCAGAACCATTGGGACTCCGCAGGCCCGACCAGACCAGCCCAGCGCGCCCCAACCCAACCCACCCCAACCCGGCTCAGCCCAGCACAGCCAGGCCCGGCCCGTTTTTCCAGACGCCGCCTGACATCTGCTAATATCATCCCTGCACAGCCATCTGATCCCAATTAAGAGCTGACTGTTTTATTAAAGTCAGAGACACGATCGCACTGTCACAGATACACCCAGACCACAGCGACTGGCGCTCGGAGCGTAGATTAGTGTAATTCCTCCCTCCATAATATCATAAAAAAGACATATGTCACATGGCCATACGGAGCGCATAAACTGCACACTCATGCTGGGAGTGATTCATGGGAGTGCACTGATTGAAACACTCTTCATCAATATGGCATCGTATTTTACAGCTCTACGGGCTGGAGGGAAACTCCCGTGGGAGACTTACTTGACACATGTTAAAATAGGTTACAATTAAATTACACGGATTCACTGTGGCCTCCCAGGAAATAGAGGCTTCCTGGATAGCAGATTTCTGCCTCCAGAAATCTGATTGGCCAGAGCCACTGTACATCACGACCAGTGATTAATCTGATTTGTCAGAACCACTGCACTGCAGGGCCGCAGAGGAATCTGATTGGCTAGAGCCACTGCACATCAGGGCCAGAGAAGAGTCTGATTGCCTAAATTACACCTCATCAGGGCCAGATATGAATCTGATTGGCCAGTTCACCACCACACCAAGCTCAGACAGAAGTGTGATTGGTCAGA
>CM059273.1:9530987-9538487 GCA_030347295.1 Setipinna tenuifilis | reverse complement strand
AAAAACTTTGAAACTATAACGGAAGTGGTTCGAAGTTCAAAGGGATGGGTAAAATGGGCAGTCCGGCGTGGGCTTCTTCATCAGGCTGGTATATCATTACACAAGGTAGTCTACTTCTGGACTGGGTTCCGCTGGACTTTACGCTGCAACGTGCAGAGGTAAACACAGTTTGAAGTCACCATTCGTTAATTGGTTGTAGCTAATGTATGAAATACACACTTTGTTTTTATTTATAAAACACGAGGGTTAGGTGTCATGGTGACTTGGCAGAGCTGGGAAGAGGTCTTCGTAAGCAGGTGGAAAAACGCAGTCCAAAGCTTCTTCTTCGTTGGGGTCGTTTTTTTCTTCTTCCTCCACCTCTAGCGTCACTGCAGGGATCCTGAAGTACATTCAGAAAAGCAGTTAGCAAACGCGCATTAATCCACAGTCACCTGTTGAGCCATATGCGATTCACTTCATGCTCTTTCACTGACTTCACAGTACATTTGCAAATATGAATATCTCCCTCCGGCCTCGCTCTAAAATGTTCTCTCCATGAAATCATTGGCTTAAGTTGTTCCAGTATTAACCCGCCAGTTAAATATTACTTCAGAGACTCTGCAAAAGACTCAGACAGTCCCTAGGAGAGGTGGAAAGTCAATGCAAATATCTCGGGTGTGATTTAAAGATTGCGTAATCGCATGCCTAAAAAGAGGCAGTCCAAAATTCAGCTTCTGTTTTTATGAAAAGTTGTTGATGCTTAAGACTAACAGCCAATGAAATTCCGTCAGTGTCGTCTATGTCCCTACAGTACGGAGCCTCTACTTAACATGGAAGAGAAAAAAAAGATGTCTTTCAGCGAGATCTGGCAAAAATACACATTCTTTTTCCTTTCCACATCGTCATAGGGGCTTCATACTAAAGCAAAATAAGTGGGCTTGATTAAAATGTGGGATTATGATTACTGACTGTGCCTTTAACTTGTATACATATGTAAACCATTGCTCTTTCATTATTTCCCATCAGTAAATCATTTATAAATACATCTTCATCCATTTGTCTGTTTGTCTGTTGGGCGTCTGTCTGTATGTCCGTCTGTTGACCTTTATGCTGTCTATTTATCTTTGTGTCTGCTATCTCGTTCTGTCTATCATTCTCTGTCTGCTTTGACATTTGTAGAAATGTTTATAAATGATTTACTGTTGAGAAGTAATGTAAGAGCGGTGGTTAACAAATGATGAACAAAGTGTTAGCTAAGAGTTGACAGATGCAAAATAAATGCTTCATAGGGAGTAGTTATCATAAAGTGATACCGAAACGCCTTATTAAGTTAGTAAACTCATATCTTTGCATAGTTTTTACATTACATTACACTGCATTTGGCAGATGCTTTTATCCAAAGCGACTTACAAAAAAGGAGGACATACGCAACAGAGGTGTAAGAGGACACAGAGTAGGGGCACAACAGACATATGTACTTCTGCATAGGGATAGAGAGAGAGAGAGAGAGTTGGATTAGTGTTTGTTAGTTATGTTAGTTTGTTAGGAAGGGAAGCAATCTCGGAAGAGAAGGGTTTTTACAAGCTTTTTAAAGATAGGGAGGGATGTGAAGTTTTGTGAAGAGGCAAAACCTTTAAAGGCTATCCAACCCCTTTTACATAAAACACTAATTTCATAACGTGTTATAAAATCCTAATCCTGATGTTGACAGATTGAGTTTTTCCCCGCTCTGAGGAGGACCTGAATATATAACAGGATTCCTCAGCTCCGATACACGCCAGTGGGCCCTGAGGAGAGCCACTGAGGGATTTACGGTTAAGTCATAAGTGCTCAGTTGTAGGCAACCGGACCTCTATTTGTAGCCTGTCACGCCACTAAAGGTACATCTCCTGGGTCTCCTCTTTTCACCATCAGCCCTCAGAGCTGAAGAAGCCTCCTGGATGACAGATTACATTTCTCCAGCCTCCAAACAGAAGTCCAGTTGCTCACAATGAAGCACTCATGACTACTGTGAAGTGGATGAATGAGAATCTTAACAGACATATTTGAGGAGTTCACAGGAAAAACAGACATGGTCACAAAATGCAGAAGCTGAGAAAGTGTCATTTCTGGTTTGATTTTATAAGTAAATGCTATGTGTAAATTGCTTCTAGCTCGAGACTGTGCTTGTTTATTCACAGAATGACTTTTGGAAAAGCTGAGTCTCCATGCAACTACCGATAGGGGGGAGTAACTTAAAAAATGTGATTTTGTGACTCTGCCCGTTTTTTCCCTGTGGACTCATTTCTGTTCGAGGTGGAGAGGGTGTGAAATACCTGCTTTGCCGTCGGCTGGACAGGCCACTGGGCAGCAGGCTGTCACTGCCGTGCCCCGTGGGGCTCTCTAGCTGGCACACAGTGTAGTACTGTGGCGGGCTGTTCACCGACAGCTGGCCAGCCTGCGCATCTCGAACGCCCGGTTCCCCCGTGACTGACGCGTACGGAGGCGGGATATACTGCACCACCGTGGCGCGGTGGAATGTGATTGGCTGGTTGATGCCCGTGAAGACGAAGGATTGGCCGTGCGGCAGCTCTGCGTCCTCAGCCCCGCCCCCAGCCCCGCCTCTGCCGTCACCGCCGCCGCCGTCCTCCTGCTGCCTGCAGGCCTGGCAGGAGAGCATGCGGAACTTGCAGACGCTGATGAGCACGAACGTGCCCCCCACCGACAGCAGATGGGCCCCAGCAGCTGCGTCCACTCAAACGCGTGGCTCACGTCGTAGTTTATCCAGCCCATGGCGGTGAAGGTCATGCCCACCAGGCCCAGGAAGATCCCAGAGAAGAGCAGCGTGGCGCCCGTCTTGTCCCCGTCCGACACGTGGGCGTCCCCCCGTGCCAGGGGCAGGCTGGGCAGGGAGGTGATCACGCTGAGGGGCAGGTCCGTGCGGTCTGGCCGGGGGCTGGAGCCCAAAGTGGGGCTGGGGCTGGGGCTGGGGCTAGGGCTGGACTGATCACCGGAGTCGGTGCTGGAAGTGGGCCCAGCAGCCTGTCCCACCGCGCTCATGGCTTTCCACAGGCTTTTAAGTCCGAAGCGTTTCATTGGGAGTGCAGGGCGTATTCCGTGGTGCGTATTCCGTCAGCTCTGGAGGGTCTGTGTCAGTGTCCGTGTCACGGTAGCTGTTCCCAGGGCAACATTGGGGAAGGCGTTTGATCTGTCCCCTTGCAGGGTTCTAAAAAAATGTCCAGTTCCTTGGCCAAAGTGCCACTTCAGGCTGACAGGTTAAAAGTTAACACAGATCTCTTTTTTTCCCCACTGTGTACATGTTCAAAACTTTCCATCAATCATTGTAAGGTAAAAGCCACATAAGGTGTGAGAGAGCATGCGCTTGGTTCTAGGCCAATTCAAATGAGAACGTTTGCTTTGCCCCGTTTGGTTTACACATAAGAGAGTCCTAACTTCTTTGATGAGGAAGGCGTTAAAAAAACATCCCACGGAAGTTCACAGGAAGCAATTAGAGACTTGGCACACGCTGCATCCGTACACCACTTTGCCACTCAGACCTTCAGCTTCAAACTAACAGGTGCGTTGTTGGGTCGGTGTATATATTTTTTTAATTCCCAAAGCAAGCCAAATGTTTTGACGAAAAGTAATAGACCGTGTCAAATGAGTGCAATTGCAAGTGCGGTGTCTGCGTCAATAATTAGCCCTCCTCCTCAGCACGCACCGCTCAGTGTGAGTAGGGCAAAGGTGTGCTGGGGCGTCTGACTGCAGAGCGAGATGTCTGTGTGTGTGTGTGTGTGTGTGTGTGTGTCTGTGTGCAATGGGAGAGAGTGTGCAGGCAGGCAAGTGAGTAAGCGAGAGAGAAAAAGGAGAGACACACACACGCACACACACACACACACACATACACCCACACGCAGGGACCCTGGAACGCAAGGCAAGGCGCAATCCATCTTGTCAAATATCATTTCACATGGCCTCGTCTCAAGCCCTTATGTTATACATAACTTATCACCGCCAGCCCATTCTGCAACGGTTAAACAATCGTTCTCGCACGTTAGGCGGAGAGGGCTTTTAAAAACACGCCGCGATCACGCAATAACGTGTCACCACCGGGAGAGCACACCGGGGCTTTGGCTGTGAACGGAGAAAGGCGGAGGAGGGGATGAAAAAGAGACAGGGGGATGAAAGAGAGGTGGAGGGATGAGGAGAAAAAAAAAGACAGGGAGATGAGAGAGAGGAAGCGCAGCGAGAGGGGGATGAGAGAGAGAGGGGAGAGGGGAGGTGGGAGGTGAGGACTCGCACGCAGACTCAACACTTTACACGCACCGCAGAGCGGAACAGAACAGCGCAGTGGTGTCTCTGCCAGATACAACTTCACTTCCTCTGCACGGACATCACCCGACATCGTAGAGAGTAGAGGGGAATAGGGGGATCTAGACCGTTCCGCCAGGTCCATCCTCACGGTTGAAGGTCAGGCCATTACTCAGAGTCTGTGTCTCTTTTACATGATGCTGGATGCACACAGGGGTGTACTGCTACAGAGGGGGTTAAGTGCCAAAGCTGGTTCAGTTAACCCAGAAGTAGGGCTGAGCAATAGGACAAAAAAAAGGATCACTATATATTTTCTCATTGTCCGATTGTGATTTTTATCATGATTTCTCCTCTGATACTGCCAGTTTGAGAGCATGTTGATTAAAACATGTCTCTGAAGGCACAGACTACTAACATATCTCACATACCAGCTTTATTTGCTCCATGTCACTTTGGCCATAACCCAAACCAGCACCAGCCACACAACTGACATTGTCAGTAAAAAATTTTTTGTCAACAATAACATCACCTTTAGGGAATAACTTCAAGTCATTAAATATGACCAAGGTTGATGACCATAATTGACCTCAATTTGATCATGATCACCGATCACGATTGATGAATCGCCCAGCCCTAGAAGAGCTCATTGCCAAGCCCTGGGGTCTTCTGTAAGAATGTGTACAGCTAGCTCTGGGATAACTAAACCAGGTTTAACCCTTAACCACCTCTGTAGTGTATTGTAGCTTAGACCCTCTGATCCTCTTATCTCCATTACTGCATCTGGCCAAGCCCATAACAGCACCACAGAGTGTTGCCTCATCTCCTCTCAGACAGGCTGTATCAGTAAAGAGCACTCACTGGTTCATCATATGATGGTTGCTCCCACTAGTTAGCAACTGTTTTTAAGGGTAACACGGGACAATCTTTTTTTTCAATCGCCAAACCAGAAACATATAAAATATGTCCGTTTTCTGGGCTCTTCTCCACCTTTTCCACCTCTGGATTAACTTACCTAGCCTAATCTGTTAGCCACCTCAGGGTTAACCTAACCAGATTCATCTGTTAGCTACCTCAGGGTTAGCTTAACCAGCTTTATCTGTTAGCCACCTTGGGGTTAGCTTTACTAACTTTACCTGTTAACCCCCTCTGGGTTGACTTAAACAGCTTCATCTGTTCACCACCTCTGGGTTAACTTAACCAGCTTTATCTGTTAACCACCTCAGGATTAACTTAACCAGCTTTATCTGTTAGCTACCACTGGGTTAGCTTAACCAGCTTCATCTGTTAGTCACCTTGGGGTTAGCCTAACCAGGTTTAACTGTTAGCTACCTCTGGGTTAACTATACCAACTTTATCTGTTAGCTACCTTGTGGTTAGCTTAACCAGCTTTAACTGTTAGCTACCTCTGCAGTACACAACCCCAGGTAGGCCTACGTGCAAGTAGCAAAAAACAAATGCAGGAAAACTCACCCCCCCCCCCCCCCCCCCCAACTTACAACTAAATCCAAACAAACATTTTGAAACCCAGCATTTAGAACTGGCTCTGTCTGTTCAGGTTTGTGTTACCATCACATCATGTTTGTGTAGTGCGTCAAACACACCTCCTCTCATCCATAATGTATGCTGCTACGCAAACACACCAAGTTGTCGACACGCAGACATGCAAACATGTTTTTATGGCGCATGCTAAAGCAGTCTGCCGCGGTCCCCGGAGAGCCGCGCTGCGCTCGCATGTGTAAGAGCAGACGCACTGGACCTGCGCTCGCATGTGTAAAAGCACACGCCGTGTGAATCGCGTGTAGCACGGCCACTGAGCAGAGGTGTGGTGCCACTCGTGATTTCAGACTCTGGGGAGACAAACAACACACACACACACACACACACACCGACATACACACATGCACACACTCTCGCTCTCTCTCACACACCCATACAGACAAACAACACACACACACCCACCCACCCACACACGCACAATCTCTCTCACACACGCAGGCATACACACAGACACACTCTCTCTCACACACACATACACACACACACTCACACGCAAAGAGGGAAAATAGGGGGGAGGGCTGGTGTATGGATGAATGAGAAAAAAACACATTTACAAATATTTTTCTACTCCCAAACAAACCCACGCAACAACTAATGCATGTGCATGTGCTCTACCTAAGCCACTCCAGATGCATTAGCCCGCACAGCTCTGCAGCTCCGTGACCCGGTATGATCACAACAAAGACTGCCAATCACAATTCAACATTACACACACACACGCACACACACACACACCTGGTGTTAGTAAGTATTCATCCACTCATTCTTTCCATGGTGATTGTGTGTTTACCACAGAAACCCACAGGAGGACATGCACCCCTTACACACACACAACACACACACACACACTGCAAAGAGCAGCCTTGCCAGTATTCCCACCCAGCACAGCTTTACCGTCACTCATAAGCTGCTCCAGTCAGCGGTGCCAGGCCATACAGCATCATTCAGACCCTACTGACACTGAGCAGGCCACCAGCGGGTCAGTACATTCAGAACCAGGCCTTTGGGCCGCCACAGTCAGGACCAAGCCACTGGACCACCACAGACAGGACCAAGCCACTGGGCCAGTGCATTTAGAACCAGGCCTTTGGGCCAGTACATTCAGGATGAGGCCACCATCGGGCCACCACATTCAGAACCAGGCCTTTGAAACTATTTCATTCAGAACCAAGACACTGGACCAGTACATTCAGAACCAGGTCTTTGGGCCACCACATTCAGAAACAGGGCACTGGGCCACTCCATTCAGAACCATTACATTACATTGCATTTGGCAGACCACTGGGCCACCATATTAAGAACCAAGCCATCAGACCACTCTATTCAGAACCAGGCCTTTGGACCAGTCCATTTAGAACCAGCCACTTTATTCAGAACCAGGCTGTGGCAAGCTTCATACTAAGCTTACTGAAAACATCCACACTGTCACACAGTACACATGCTAAAACCATACAAGCCATTTAGTGTTTATATCTGACCATGTCCAAACCTTACAGCCTGTTCAGTGTTGAACACTAATGTTTATTGTACATGTTGAAATCATCCATGCTGTTTAATACTGTAACATCCAAAACATTCATGCTGTTTAATGCTATAATAACACTGTAATATTTAACAGGACCACGCTAGTGAAATACGGTCCATATTCAAACCATGCTGTTCATTACATTACAT
>CM059273.1:9520987-9525987 GCA_030347295.1 Setipinna tenuifilis | reverse complement strand
TCTGCCTGCTCTATAAGGAGGAGGGGGGGCGTCGGCGAGACAGGACCTGGGGGAAGGGTGGGTCCTCGGCCACATGGGAGTTAAAGTGCGCTAATACCCCCACTGACCCCCCCCACTGCACCCTGATAACCCCCCCCCGCCCCCCTCCTGAACCGCCACACTGATAAATCACCAATGACGTGCCTCCGTTTGCCCAGCACGGAAGACCACACTCTCAATCTCGCTTTTTTTTTCATTCAGCTCGCCTATCTCTTTCCTTCTCCTTCCCTCTCTCTCTCTCTTTCTCTCCTTCCCTCTTTCTCTCTCAATCTCCTTCCCTTTTTCTCTCTTCCTCTCCTTCCCTCTCTCTCTCTCCCTCTTCTTCGCTCTCTCCCTCTTTGTCTCCTTCCCTCTTCCTCTCCTCACAGCTCTTAGCTGGACCTCGGCTGTGCCTGGAGGCTCTGGTAAAATGTGAGGAAGGGACCCATCACTGCAGAGCATGCAACTTTACACACACACACACACACATTTGATTACTTTTATTTGGACCCAAGAGAAAAGCAAAGGGTACAAGATCCAAATAACTTGGAAGAGGTCATTGACCGGCTGACAGGTCTTAATGGCTTAACACTTTGTTATTAATAAAACAATCCGGGAAAAAAAAAGACTTTCAAGGGTACACAAAACCGAGTGTGCGCTGAGTGAGTATTGTGTGAACTGGGAGGAGAACACTGAAGAAGGCAAGAGAGTGATGACAGACAAAAGAAAGGAGGGAATATGGAATTAAAAGCGGACAAAAGGAAAGACAAAAAGAAGCGGAAGCAGAAATGAATGAATGAATGACTGATCATCACAGAGCAGCTCGTCCTCTCATCTCATCTCATCTCAGCTTGGCTGCTTCTGTCTCTGCAGCTGCCATTTCACCCAAGACAGCCAATCAGCACCAGCGCTCGCTTTAATCCCGGTCGGCAGATGGCCAATTGTATCACTGCCAGCCTGTAAATGGATTGGAGGGATTCCACACACAAACACACACACACACACACACACACACACACTTAGAGGCCAAATAAACACACTATGCAGTTGTTTAGTGTGGTAATGTCGGTAAGCTGAGATGACGATTTAATTGTTGCCCTGGGTGCCGTGAGTCACAGTGCTAATGCAGCACTAATGTGTGACCAACGTGGCATTTGCAGGCGCCTTTGTGATGTCACAATGACAGCTGAAGAATGCTCTATGATGTCATACAGAACTCTATGATGTCATAAGCAACTGACTCCATTATAAGAAATTTGTCTTAAAAATCCTCCGTAAAGGAAAAGCGCATTTCGGACAACCCCATCCACCCCCTCCAAAAAAAAAAAAACATCAGAGTCCAGACCCTGCCTGAAAGCCATTTGTTATAATTCCGTGATGGTAATATTGGGCACACCAGAAACATCCCCAAATTTGATAATCCATTTAGACTGTAGAGAATTTGTGGTTGGTTATTCGACTAGAGTTTAAAAGGCATTTGAATGTATTCATTCTGTTTAATTCAATTTTGATTATTACACCAACTGGCTTTGGGTTGTCAGAAAGAGGACGCCTAAAGGCCAGTGTTATTTATTAAATGTTTAGAAAATAAACGTAAAAATATGAAAACAGACGTTTATCTCTCAGACAACAAAGCAAATATGCCTATTAGTCCAGCCTGCTTAAATGTGTTTCCCTAAAACAACCACAACATAGAAACATACAGGACCAATTTATTAGATTGGATCTGGCAGCCATACCCTTTCCAATCTCTAAACAAAAAGATGAAACATAAAAAACAAGAGTAAGATATTTACAAAGAGTTGGGCAGTGGCATTTATCCACCCCCCCAACCCCCCCATCCATAACGGTGGAGAGAAAGAGAGCCGACCAAAAGCTTAGGGATAAATCGCCACGAGGAAGGTTAGACGGCAAGAAGGAGGGGACAAAAACAGGTAAACAATAGCGACAGCTTGACGCAGGTAAACTTTTACTTTTGCGTGTGACATTTCATGCAGGCACAAAGGGGAATTTAAACAGTGGTTTTCCATAAACATCTGCACAGCCACAGGAGAGCGAAGGAAAAACACGAAGGAGCGTACAGTAAATCTAGGACACAAAAATCGAAATAAAAGAAAAACAAATTCCCCCCGTAATAAAAGACAGATGTAGACAGTGACAGAAACGCAGGCAGAGAGTAATCTCCTCTCTGCAGCAGCAGGTCTGTTTGTTCAGATGGTTCAGCTCAAGGTATGGGGGGGGGGTGGAATGGGGGTGGGGGGGGTCGGGATGAGGGACGAGGGATGGCTACTCTGACTCGGCACCAAACGGACCGTAAATGGAAGCGATGTCGCTGTCCAGGAAATTCTTCCCAACTGTCCCTCCGAGTCCCCGAGCCAAACTAGGCGATGACAAGCAGGCAGGAGAAGGCCCACTCTGGGAAGGCTACACGGCACTCGCAGGGTAGCACGACAGACCTCCAGAGCTAAGAGAGAAACAGTCTCTGTTCCACACACTGCCAGGCCATATGCCTACCCCGAAGTTCTGGCACTGGTTTATCATGCAGAGCCTGGTTTAGAGCAGGTCTACAGGGGCCAACGTGGACTACTACTGTGGTGCTTTGAAAGGACAACCGCGGAGGACAGCCTGACACTAAGGGCCAGGTGTCCGTTTACATTTACAGTGAATTTACAAGAAACAACACACTGACATACACACATTGCAGGAGGATATGCCCACACACACACATATTGCAGCTTCATTGATCAAACAGCTGATATGCTTCATTGCAACAAATCTCCGTCTGCTGTGAAGTTACAAGGAGCACACACACACACACACACACACAAACACACATCTCCTCCAATTCCTCCATTTTGTAATGTCTCATAATAACTTAGTCAAATTTGATCTTTTCTTTGGTGGAAAATTGTTCACGTTGACAAAATAACAATCAATTTAAACCAATCAGCTATTTAAATATCTGTCATATTTTGAAGGACTGTATTTCTGTGTGAAATTACAACCAGGACAAAAAAAAACACTTCACACACACACCCATTCCCATCAGGAAGCCAATGTGCCAACAGTCACACAAAACAGCCCATCAGGAAGGCAGTGTCCAAACACACACACACACACACACACACACACACACACACACCTGCTGCCCAGTGCACTGCCTGGACCAAGGCAGGCTGAAGCTGACCACATCCCAGGAAGGCAGTGTCCAAACACACGCACACAAACACACACATCTGCTGCCCAGTGAACTGACAGACCAAGGGAGGCTGAAACTGACCACATCCCGTCAGGAAGGCAGTGTCCGAACACACACACACACACACATAAAACATGGCTCTTCCAAGGGTCAGTAGGTAAAACCTCCACTCACAGAAAACACAACTACAGAATGTTTTGAAGTTAAATGGCATAAATTGCCTGTGCAGGGGAGATGAGGTCTCCCTGAATGAGGTCATCTGTTTACTGTGCTGCACTGTTGCACTGGATGTTTTTTTAAGCTGGTCGTCATCCTTTCAGAGGACCGACTGCCTGGGCACAGACCTGCCGCACCACCACAGAGGCCAAGACTTTTGTCCTTATAAACCACTTTTGTCCTTATAAACCAGCTTATGCAAGAATCTATGTATGTGCATATTTTTAGATGTGTGTACATATGTAGAAAGACTATTTGTGTTCAGCCATTGATGAGCGTCCATAAACATGCTGATAGATGCATGAAAGATGGTAGATAGTCATCCCCCACTAATCCACATGGACACTAACCCCCCCCTCATGCAATCTTGGTTACAGGAAGTGGCTTGTCATGATGATGATCCACCATCTTTGACTGCATTGTTTTTTTTCTGTTCTTAGGACAACGCAGCTGGACAAAAGGGAGTTAACCGTCTTCTCTGGTGTCAGGGCAGAAAGTTGTTTTGTAGGTTTTTTTTTTTCATATTTGTTTAGTCTCATCTGGTCCCAGGGCAGAGACCATCATTTCCCACAACGTTGACTGAGGGCAGTTACATCCCTCCTGGTCTTAGGGCAGAAGTGGTATTTTTCTGTTCTCAGGGTAACATAGTTGGACAAAAGGAAGTCAAATGTCTCCTCCTCTCAGGGCAGGAAGTTCTTTTGTAGGATTTTCTTTTTGGCTGTTTAGTCTCATCTGGTCCCTTGTTTCCTACAATTTTGTCACAGCACGCACAAACTTACTGTGAAATGATAACCAGTTTTTCTTGGCTGGGCAGGGTGGGAATTTTCAGCAAGCACAGCTTTAGTTGTCAATATTCAAAATGATGGTAGCACATTGCTGAGGTTGAAAATGATGGCCCCGCCTCCGCAATTCTCTCCTCTCTTGTGATTGGTTGTCCGATTGAAGAACCAATCACAAACTTTTCTGCCCTCAGGACAACTTTAAGTAAAGTCCCACCTGCCATGATTGAGGCCATGACAAATATGGAAGTATAAAGACTGATGCATTTGACCACAGCCACACTTCCATGGACAGTCAGAACTTCAAACGCACCGGAACAGTGATACTGTTTTGCAAATTGTCATGTTGCCGCCTTGCTGCTGACTAATGTTGGCTAACGTCAAATTTGGTTTTGTCACCTTACTGTTGCTGTTGATTATGTTCAACATAGGTTTGCCCCCACTACCTCTCACTGTGCAACACCTACAGCATAATGTGCAATATCCACCTCATAGTAGAGGTAAGATCTTAAGCCCAAGCCCGAGTCCGAGCCCGACCCGAATTTCGGGCGGGGTCGGGCCTAAAATGTCAATCATTACGTTCGGGTCGGGTCGGGCCGGGCTTCTCTCTCGCTGACTTTTAAAAAAAAATAAATATATGTTTATAAAAATGTATACTAAAACGATATGTGGATACTATGAAATTTCGGGTTTGCTTCGGGCTCGGGCCTGCAAATCAAGTTAATTGATCGGGCTCGGGCTGGGTCGGGCTTTAATACCCGCAGGCCTGGGTCGGGTCGGGCTGGATT
>CM059273.1:9513487-9518487 GCA_030347295.1 Setipinna tenuifilis | reverse complement strand
GGTGAGAACAGGTGAAAACAGAGGGAACCTCTGAGTCTTGGCACTTGGAACTGAGATTAGGCTAAAGAGACAAGTGGACTTAGCACCTCAAAGAGTAGCCCAGCACAGGAGACCACACCAGGCGAGGTGAAAGGAATTCTGGGTAAATCCTGACAAAAAGGCATGAAAGACACCCCCCCCACACACACACACACTTACACTTACAGAAACAACTGCTGATGTTAGCTACTGTTTAGCTTTCTAAAGAACAAAGAGAGGAGACAATGTTTCCCTTCAACATCCAAGAATATACAAACATAAACTGGCACTTACAGAAATAAAGAAAGAAAGAAAGAGAGAAACAAAGAAAGAACAGAAGAACAGTGTGCTTCTTCCTCTGCTGTGCTTAGGTGTACAATGTATAAAAGGTGGTTTGTGAAGTAGAAAGGGACAGTCTTATCAAAAGTTTTTTTAGTCGTAGAAAAAGAGGCACTGTGGTCAGTGGCGTGGGTTATGTTTGCTTGGTCATGGCTTCCACAGGCCAGATAGCAGCAACAGCGCTGCCCAAAGCTGGCCCGCATCTGAGCCTAATCTGGGCCAAATCTGTCACTAATAGGAAAAGAGTCTGTTGCTAAGGGGGAAGAGTCTGTTGCTAAGGGATAGAGTCTGTTGCTAAGGGATAGAGTCTGTTGCTAAGGGACAAGAGCCCTTTAGAGGGGAAATCCACTTCACTGCCTAAAGCTTCTATCTGCATTGCACATGATGATGATGAAGATGGTGGTGGTGATGGAGACACAAGAGACAGATAAATAGAGATAGTGGAACCAGAAAAAGATGAAGAAACAAACCACGAAACAAAACAAAAGAAAAAAAAAAAAGAAAAAAAGGTTTTGTTGTTCATTAGATTCTGATTCTGGGTGCAACTGGAGGTTGCCAGCCCTTTTCAGTTTTTCATGACATGACGACACACTTCTGTTCTCTTCCATTAAAAAGACTGTTGCCATCGAAAACCAGTCAAAGACAAAACAGGAAGAGGCGCTCCTGAGGACAGGAAGCAGGAAGTAGTAGCATGGCGTGTGCGTCAAAAGGGCACAAAGAGGTGTTTGTCTAAGAAAAGGCTGACTTTTATTTTAGTCCTGCCCTGCTTTTAGTTTCTTATAAAGGTTCACTTCACCAGGCCCTGTGGTTGACACAACTTTTATAGACACACAACAATTTACAGACACAAACAATTTCTATCAAAATGGCCGGACGATTGTTAGTGCAGATTTTTTTTATGTTTGCTTTTTAAAAAAAAATGATATGCAGTTCATTTACATATGATTCCTATTACATTTAATTGTTAACTATACAAAAACAAACAAGCCCTACCGTTCTGACTTTATAAAAGCCCAAGTAGATCACAGAAAATAGCAACGATTATTTGTCTCTTTTTGTTTTTTCTATTATTAAAATTCCTGACATTCTGTCTTTGTAATGCTTTATTTTTTTCTTTCTTTCTCTGCTCTTCTCCTCCTCAGACAGAGCTCTTTCTGTGCTCAGTGCACCTACAGGGTGGTAGGACCTTATTTCTGCCCCAGGAAAGGTGCAAATAGGGGAGAGGGAGGGTGGTTGGGTGGGGTAACAGAACACTGGGGGAGGGGTAAAAGGGGGTGGGGGTAGAAGAGGGTGAGGGTGCTTGGAGGTTGGTGGGGCTGAGGTGTGTGTGTGGGAGGAGCATATGCCCCCCTCCACACACACAAAGACAAGGTGATGAGAACTGGACAGGTAAAGGAGGAAGAGAAACCGGACTTGGAGAGGCCTTCTGATTCAGGGCTGCACCTGCTCCTCCATCCCTCAGCTCAGCAGTCGGCCATGTAGCGCCCTGTTTGACCGAACACACACACACACACACACACACACACACACACACACACACACACACACACGCACAGACACACACACACACAATTACATACTTAAATCAGTCTTAAGAGGTAAGATAAACTAACCAATACTCACGCACACACACTCACCTGTGGCAAACACACACACACACCATTACATACTTAAATTTGATAAAATGATCAACAAACACACACTCACCTGTGGCGAACCTCTTCACATACACACACACCCCCTCACCTGTGGTCAACCTCTTCACAGACACACACACACACACATACTCACTCACACACACACACACACACACACACACACACACACACACACACACTGACCTGTGGCGAACCTCTTCTTGTTGAGGGAGAGCCTGTAGCCGGCCCCGAGGAGCTCCAGGTCGGCCCCTGAGAGGGTGCTGCCCTCGCTGAAGAACTGCACCGCCAGCGTGGCCGGACTGGACGGACCCTCGCCCAGCTCAAACTTGGCCCGCAGAGACCCTGACCCTGCACACACACACACACACACACACACACATATGCATGAGCGCACACACACACACACACGCATAAACACTTACCCACACACGCATGCATATACACTTACACACAGATACACACACACACACACACGCACACACACACACACACGCATAAACACTTACACACACACACGCATAAACACTTACACGCACGCACGCACGCATATACACTTACACACAGATACGCACGCACACATGCGCGCACACACACACAATATATGCATGCACGAACACACCATGTTACACACGATGACACACCCACACACACACACACACACAAACAAACAATATACGCAGACACAGCCAAAACACTTACACACATTGACACACACACACACACACACACATACACACACAGTAGTGTCAGTGGTCTTAGCTAAGGGGGGAATGACAGTAGCTATGCGAGTGCTGATATGATGGTGAGGGGATGAGCAGTGAGTGTCACATTCCAGACCAACCTTCGTCCTCAGACTTCTCCGAGATGTCCCCCAGCTTCCACAGACACTTATTCTGCTCCGCATTCCTGTGGGGGGGGGTGGCACAACATCAGAGATACTGACACTGACACACACACACACACACACACACACACACACACACATACACACACACACACGCACATACACACACTGTTGTGGGAGCATCTAAACATCAGACACACACACACACACAAACACACTGTTGGGGGAGCATCCAAACATCACAACATATACACACACACACACACACACACACACACACACACACACACACACACACACACACGGGGGAGCATCGAAAGACTTGCACACATTCTGTTGGGGGAGCATCAGAAAAACAGACACACACCCACACATACAGAGTTGGGGAGCATCACAACATGAGCGCTGCAGCTAGAGCCCACACTTTATTTGGGTGGCCAACCATAAACAAGCCAGAGAGCCCTCTGATGACAGCAGTGACTAAACAAACTTGGGGACGTGGGGAGGGACGTCTGTGTGTGTGTGTGTGAGTGTGGAGGGGTGGGGGGTTGGGGAGGGACGTGGGGGGGTATGGAGGGGTGAGGGGTGGTAGCCAAGAGGCTGCTGGGATTGTGTGACAGCACGCTGACAGCTCACTGAGAGTTTGGTGTAGTGTTTTATTGAATGTTTACTGAGTATCTGCTGAACACACACAAACACACACACATACACACATGTACACATACACACACGTCACTGCTGATTATAGCTGACGGATGCTTGGGATTGAACATTTATCCAGCGATTAAGCCTCATCCAGAATCTAAATATTAATTCACATCAATTGCTTCTAATATTCAGACTTGTCAGCACAGAAACAGGAAGTACTTACTGATGTTTTCTCCTCCAGTACAACAACGTCTAAATACATGAGTCACGACACCCAAACGCAGACAACATAAAAGTGTGTGTGTCTATGTGTGTGTGTGTGTGTGTGTGTGTGTATATATATGTGTGTGTCCAGTTATTTGACTGGAACTACTAGTGCTACTAAAACAAAACTGTATAAAACCAAAATAATAATCATAACAAAAAAATAAACATAAAAAGAAAAAATTAACATCTCTCTTCCTAGTGCTGCAGTAGAGATGTAGTTTGTACATCTGTGTGTATGTGTGCATGTGTGTGTGTGCGTGTGTGTGTGTGTGTGTGTGTGTGCGTGATGTGTGTGTGTGTCATGAGTGGGGTACGTGTGTCCGTCTTTACCAGATGGCGGCGGGCAGTGACTGCATGTTGGCCACTCCTCCGTCCACGGGCACGAGCACCTGTACGTTGGTGAGGGCGCTGGGCTGCTGGCCCATGGCCTCGGGGTTGTAGCGGTAGTCCACACGCAGGTCCGTGGTGGCCGACGCACACTTCCAGTACACCGCCAGGTTCAGGGGGGTCGACTGGATGCCGTTGGAGCTCACCTGGGGGTGGTGGGGGTTGGGTGGAGACAAGGGGGGGAGGGAGTGTGGAGGCAAGGGGGTAGGGGGTGGAGACAAGGGGGGTGTGGAGAGGGGTGCAGACAAGGGGGGAGGGGGGGAGACAAGGGGGAGAGGGGTTGGGGGCAAAGGGGAAGGGGGTGGAGAGAAGGGTGAGGGGGGGAGACAAGGGGAAGGGGGTGGAGACAAGGGGGGTGTGGAGAGGGGTGGAGACAAGGGGTGGGAGAGGGAGGGTGGAGGAGGGGTCAGACCGCAGAGGTCAACGCTAAGGTCACACACGAGGGCCGGTCACGTCATCTGGACTCAGAGTCGGTTTGATGTGATTGGAGGAGGAGGCAGGTAGCAGAAGGAGCAGCTAACAGGAGACATTGCCTCTACACACTCACACGCACACACACACACTAAAGGCCACGTCACACACTCACACGCATGCACACTAAAGGCCACGTCACACACTCAATCCCATGATCCCATGCAACTTAAAGGTCAAACGTAAACAAAGATGGACAGCAGAAGAAGCATTGGGGGGTGGGGCCGCGTGGGTGTGCGTCTGTGTGTGTGTGTGTGTGTGTGTGTGTCTGTGTGTGTGTCTGTGTGTGTGTCTGTATATGTGTGTCTGTATATGTGTGTCTGTATATGTGTGTATGTGTGTGTGTTGTAATAAACTGGTACATGCAA
>CM059273.1:9480987-9505987 GCA_030347295.1 Setipinna tenuifilis | reverse complement strand
ACCACTCCATCTCTCCTCTCTCTCCATCTCTCCACTCCTCTCTCTATCACTCCACTCTGCTGCTGTTAAAGAGTGACCCTCTTAAGCCTGCTTTATACTCTACACTCATCATTATACGGTCATGTCACGCCACAATGTGACATCATAATGACGTCAACACACATGTCGTGCACTGTCTTTAAGTGTGCATGGCTAGGTTGTGCACCACATTATGTTTTTTTTGTAACTGTTGCGTGACATCAGCATCCAATTCAACAGGCACTGAGGAGTGTGTTTCAAGCTACAGTTGTGCTCACAGGTTTACATACCCTGGCAGAATTGATGATTTCTTAACCATTTTTCAGAGAGTAGTGGGTAGTAGTTGGGTAAGTTCTTTTTCCATCATGATTTAAATAAAGTAAACACAGGTGTTTGACAATAAATGGCTTCAGCCAACACTAACCATGAGTGACAGAAAAGTTTTTGTGTCATCACTCATATTCTACTGACAAATGGTTAAGAAATCATCAGTTCTGCCACTTTGTGTAAACTTATGAGCACAACTGTAACTGTCGCCCATGCAGGCCAATCTAAAGTGCTGCTCCATGCCCTACTGTACATGCGTGTGCCAGGTGCCAGCCCTGTGCCCATCAGGCCTTGCGGCATGCCAACATGCCAAGAGCGCCCCCACAGGTCTCCATGGTTACCGTCGTTGCTGTTGCTATGGCTAAGGCTGGCGAGGGCAGCGACCGCGCTGAGGTCGGTGGTGGGTGCAGGCGAGTCCTCTGTCCTGAAGGGGGCGCTGTCCCGGCGGAGCAGAGCGGGCTGGAGGAGTGGGGGGGTGACGCTGGTGATGCTGGTGACGCTGGGGGGGTTGAAGCGGCACGGGCCGAACTGGCCGGGGGGCACCGACTGGGGCCGACGCAGGAGCTGCAGGGGCAACGGTTGTTGCCGTGACGATGATGACGATATCATGGCCCCCCCGCGTCGGAGTGGCATGTGCTCGTCGCTGAAGGCCACCCATTGGCTCTGGGACCAGCAGAGTGTGGACAGGGGGTCCTGCTGCTCCTGAGAGGAGGAGGCGGAGGGGGGGGGGCTGAGGGGGCCGTCGCCACGGCAGTCAGGGAGGGGGACACTGCTGGAGCGCAGGGGGTCGTCTGGGGCGTCCCAGGGGGACATGGGGGGGGAGGGCGGGGACGGGAGGGAGAAGGGAGAGGCTGGCGGGGCGGAGAGGTCAGTTTTGGGGTCACCCAGGGGTGAGGGAGGGTAAGAGTCCTGCTGTTGCACTGCCTGAGCTGTAGGTGGCGCCAGAGAGAACAGGGGCAGTAGGGAGGAAGGGGGGTATGAGACAAAGAAACACACCAAACAAATAAACTTATATAAAAACTTATATAAAAGAGTTAAATACACGCACACACACTAACACACACACACACACACACACACACACACACACACACACACACACACACACACACACACAGTTTAACACACACACACACACACACACACACACACACACACACACACACCAACTACATGAGAAGACAACATCAAACCATCTCAGGGAGGCACAAAGATCAAGTGCCTCTTAACACATCTTCAGTGCAACACTGTTAGCCAGGGGCTTTAGCCTGGGGCAACTTATTAAAATTACAGACCATATAGCAAAATGCACCAAACACACACACACACACACACACACACACACACACACACACACACACACATACACACACACACACAGACACACACACACTAAATAATCCATACAAGCAGACAGTTTAACTACACTAGGAACTTGTCATTGAAGAAAATATACAGCATGAATAAATGAAACTAAAGCAATTAAATTATGAATTGAAATATTATTAAATGATCCCTGTTAAATTAATGATACTGTAATGGAGTCTCCCCTCGCCAGAAAATCAAGGTGATGTTTTTATTCACCTGAAAACATCCTCCATAAAACATGGCCTATCAGACAGAGAGGGGGGGTGATGGGTTGGGTGAGGGGTTTAGTGGCTGAAGACAGTCTTATGAAATAGCTGGTAACTCTTACACACCCCTGTGCAACACTGGGCAACCTATAGGCTGAGGTTACCTCAGACAGCATACGTATGTGTGTGTGTGTGTGTGTGTGTGTGTGTGTGCGTGTGCGTGTGCGTGTGCGTGTGTGTGTGTGTGTGTGTGGTTTGCCTCAGTAAAGCCAATTCTTGAGTGCTTTAAGGAAATGTCACCAAACGTTACACACGCGCGCAAACACACACACACGCACACACACACACCTTTGTGCACTCATGCATGCAAGAAAATCTGACCCAGAGTGTGAAAGAAATGAGATTTGACTGGTGTGATGTCTGATATTTGACTGGAGTAATGTCTGTGTTTTTAGGTCACAAACTTCTCTAAATATGCCACTGGTACTAAACTATAGGGTGGATCTATTTCTGGCTAAAGCTATTGAAAGGTGGTAGGCGCGTGTGCATGTGTGTGTGCATGTGTATGTGCGTGGTGTGTGGTGTGTGTGTGTGTGTGTGTGTGTGTGTGTGTGTGTGTGTGTGTGTGTGTGTGTGTGTGTGTGTCTGTGTGTGTGTGTCTGTGTCTGTGTCTGTGTCTGTGTCTGTGTCTGTGTCTGTGTGTGTTGCCCTTTGACCCTACTCCTACCTGTCTCGTCACACAGGTCCGTTTCTCTCAGTGGAGGAGGGGGGGATGGGGGGAGAGGTGGAAAGAAAAGAGATTCGAGGTCTACAAATGACAGCAGGGACAGGGAGGAAAAAAAGAGAGATGAAGAAAGGAATGCGCAAGGAAAACAAAACAAAGAAACAAAAATGACACAAACCAAAACAAGGCAAACACAAAAACAAAACCAGATTGGCTGTCCACATAGTCAGAGTAAAAAAGTACTGAATGAGGATTATTTCTTCCTCCTCCTCTCCTCCTATTCTCTCTCTCTCTCCAGATGCTCTTTTTCTTTCCCTTATCGCCGCGGTAACTAGATCGTGTTTGACAACATCCGTAACACGGGGGCCCCAAGCCCCGCCCTCTGACCTCGAGAGGTGCCAATTAACTCTGGATTATGATTGGAGCTCGTCCGGGTCAGAGGATTACGATTGGCCCTCGTAAGGGGCACTGACGGCTCCCCTCTGGCTCAACTACGGTGTCAGAGAGAGGATCAGAAGAAGCTCCATGCCTCACCTCACCTCAGACACAGCACCAGACAGAGACAGAGAGAGCAAAAGAGGGAGAGAAAAAGAAGAAAATAGAGGGGGATAAAGAAGAGAAGAGAAAAAGGAGAGGAAAAGAAGAAGAGGAAAGGAGGTAGGATTCTCGAGAGAGGATTGGGATAGGAAGGAGGAGAGGAGGAAAATGGACAGAGAGAGACAGAGAGAGACAGACAGAGACAGAGAGAGACACACACAGAGACAGTCAGACAGGGAGAGAGAGACAGAGAGAGAGAGAAAGACAGAGAAACAGACAGAGAGAGAAAAGAAAGAAGACAATGCTCTACAAAGGAAGTCAAGTCAGAAAAGGACAGTGAGAGAAGAAATGAAAGAGAGAAAGAAAGAGAGAGGGAGAAGGGCTTAATAAAAGAGGGGGAAATAGTGTGTAGCACATTACTACAGAGGACTCAGCTCCCCCTATGATAGGATCGGCCACAACACACACACACACACACACACACACACACACACACACACACACACACACGATCAGGGTGGCCAGCATGTACTCATGCCAAACAGAAAACACAAAAACAACTAAACAACTTTAAAAAAAAAGAAAATGAAACATGATGGAAACAAATTTAAAATATAACATTAATTACAAACAAAAACGTACACTAACAAAACAAAACATTAAAAAAATGTCTAGAAAATAACAGACCAATAAACAATACAATAAAAGTCCACAGACACCTCTAATTATGATGACATGGGAAAAAGACAGTAAAAAAGAAATTGGAAACAAGAGAATCGTGCAATAACCATAATTATGATGAAGCGAGAGAACCGTAATTAACACGATCGCGTGATGTGCTTATTTGAGTGGAACTGTGTGAATGTCAGACAGAACAGTGTGGGTGGGATAACGTTGTCGCCATGACAACAGAACTCTGGGAAGGTTCTCTAGCAGAACCAGGAAAATAGGACACACCCTGGAATCAGTCCAGAGGTATCTGTGTGTGTGTGTGTGTGTGTGTGTGTGTGTGTGTGTGTGTGTGTGTGTGTGCTTGTGTAAAGGGGATCCAGCGTCTACTACATTGACTACAGTGTATTTTATGTATGTGAATACAGTCTAGCATAGTTTGCCAGTGCAACCTCCTTCTGGATCTAAAAAAAAAAAGGAAATTATGGTGCCAACTGTTATGGTTTCTCAGCACTGAAATGAGCTGATCAGAGTGATACCCAAATAGACTGCACCAAACACACCTGTCTGAGGGGAAAAAAAGTAAGGGGTGTGGCTACCTGCTGCAGATGACACTGAAGAGGCGGGGCCTGCTGTGTGGGAGGGGCCAAAGGGGTCCAATGAGAGCAGGTCATTGTTAGTCAGCTTGTTCCTGAAAAGAGAGAATGGGCAAGAGAGAGAGAGAGACAGAGAAAAGGACAGAGAGAGAGAGAGAGAGACAGAGAGAGAGAGAGAATACAGTATATTACGCAAGGATAGGTCTATGCTAAAGTACTACCAGAGTAGATAAAGTATATATTTTACTAAGGTTAAACCAAGATGCTTCTAAGATAAAGAACTTCTACTCACTCATTGAAATTCGTCCTCGGCCGCCCAAGTTCGTCACCTGATGAAGGGAAAGAGTCTGATTAAGACGGGCCAGATGGTCTGGGTAACACAGCCCAGTGCAGGCCCAATGCCTCCTAATGCCTCCCCTCAAAGCACTGCCACCACACAAGAACACCAAGGCTGCCTTCGTTTATAGAACTAAAACACATACACACTAACACACAACTACACACACACACATACACCACACTACACACACATACACAGGCACGCACACACACAGAGCCTTAAACTTTGAGCAATACCTTCCCCCAGAATACAGACAACCCCACCAACAAACCCACATAACCCCCACAAAGTATACAGAAACACACACACACATAATTTTAAGTAAATTTGCATTAGGGTAGAAGAAAGGGCTGCAGTGCAAAGTATGTGTGAGTTGTGTGTGTGATCAAAAGAGCATACACACACACACACACACACACACACACACTTTTACACACTGAGGAGGCAAAACATTTCCAGAGTTTGCCAACAGCAAAATTCTCTTTAATCCCCCCTCTCTCTCTCTTGCTCTTTCTCCATCTCTTTTCCCCCTTTCTCTCTCTCTCTCTCTCTCTCTCTCTTTCACTCGCTCCCTCCATCCATCCGTCTGAGCCTAATTCTCCACTGTGTGAGAGTCAGGAAGGCGGGAAACACGATATAGTGGGGTGGCCGGGCAGAGTGTCTTTATGTTTAATACGCTTGTGTTTGAAATGATGACATGAGTTTATTTTAACGGTACACCAATAAGAAAATGATTCAATAAAGGACATGTAAACGTCTTTCTTTTTCTCTCTTTCCTACTCCTCCCTCCCTTCCCATCTGTCTGCACTCTCTCTCTCTCACTCCCTCCCCCCTTCCTCCATCTCCCTCCCCCTCTCTCTCCCTTCCTCTCTGTCTATCCCTCCCTCCTCCTTCTCCTTTCTCTCTTACTTCTTTCCTCCTCTTTTTCTGTCTTTCGTCCCTTCCTCCTTCTTCTCCTCCCTCCCTACCTCCCGCTGTCTCTTTCTTCTTTCTCCCCTCTTTTTCTATCTTCCCTCGCTCTCTCTCCCTCTCTCTCTCCCTTCTTCGCCTCTCTCCTCTCTCTGTCTCCCTCCCTCCTCCTCCCCTTGCTCTCTCTCTACCTCTACTTTTCCCTCCCTCCCTTTCTTTCCTCTCTCTCTCCCTCCTCCTCCTGCTTCCCTCTCTCTCTCTCTTTCCCTTCTTCCTCCTTCCTCCCTCTCTCCTCTTCCTCCCTTCCCTTCCCTCCCTCCCTCTCTCCCTGTGATGGGGTCAGGCGCATATGGCATGCTGCCATTATTTGTTTCTGCATGGGCATCCAGCCTGGCATTGATCAGCAGCTGGCCAACAGACCCAACCACTCTGGCACACACACACACACACACACACACACACACACACACACACACACTCACAGACATGCATAAACATGTGTGTATCAGTGTACATACACACACACACACACACACACACACACACAAATTCAAACACACACACACACACACACACACACACACACACACACACACACACACACACGGCATTCTATGGTCACTCAGACTTCTGGATTTCTCTAGGCTGTTTGCCTTGCTGTTTGGTCTCATTTCTTGTTTGTTTTGCAGTTTCTCTTGGCCACTGGCTCGAGCGCTAGCTTGCTTTCCGCACTCAATACTCACACACACACACACACACACACACACACACACACACACACACCTCCCCCGACTACCCCCCAAAGTCCCTGTGATTCATTTATTCATCCACATGCTGCGAGATGCAATGGCAAAAACTCTCAAATGTGCCCAGGGAGAAAAACTCTCATTAGTTAGTGGGTTAGTGGATGCCCCGGACGGCTGTTACAAGCTATGGGGAAGCGCTGAGGAGCTGTTAGTGCAGGCGGTCGGAGGATGTGTTTGTGTGTGTGTTTAGTTGTGTGTGTGTGTGTAGTTGTGTGTGGGGTGGTTTAGGATGTGAGCGAGCCTAGTGGTGTACAGTAAAGCTTGTTGCCATACGTATCCCTCACACAGACACACACATATGTATACAGGCACATATGGGGTGTTGTTTTTTTGATCATGTGAAGTGTGTGTGTGTGTGTGTGTGTGTGTGTGTGTGGCATGCAATGCAACAGCTAGCATGGGATGCATAGGCTACATCTGTCTTAGCGTGGGAGTGAGGGAGCCAGATGGTCATGCGATGTTTACCACAGCCTCCTGAGAGAAAGCTAGCAATGGTGCTGCCCACAGTCTTACATCTTACAACAACTGCACTGAATGTGAGTTAGCAATAACACCCTACTGAATGCAGGGCTATGTCAGGAGCCTAGCATGCAATCTGGCTTTGCACATTAGCAAGAACAATAAGTTAGCATTAGCGGTGTTTGTGTCTCAAGCCTAATATAATGGAGGTGGTGTTTCAGCCAATGCTAGTGGAGATGGTGTTTCAGCCAATGGTGGAAATAGCTAGCATTGCCACGCTAACACTGCTATCACATGTACCAGCTAGAGAGTGCTATACTGCCCTACAAAGGCAAATAACAGTCACTTCAATTTTAGGAAAAAATTAGTTATTGATCTTTTTGGAATTTTTTATTATATGACCAAATACCTTGAGTCAATTTTGAGTCCAAGTCCCCTCTCTCTGATCTCTGGCTGTGCAATAACGTTAGCACTATCATAATGGTAAATTAGCTAAATTTGCTAATGGTTTATGACTATCAGCATATCTGTGCACAGCCGAGATGGTGGCTTAGCCAATGGTGTTGAGGCTTCACACTATCTTCTGATGCTCATGGTCACCTTGGCTTTTCTACCACTTGTGTCCATATGGACTTGAATGGATGCTTTCCTGAATTGTGTGTGTGTATGTGTGTGTGTGTGTGTGTGTGTGTGTGTGTGAGAGAGCCAAGAAAGCTTCCCTGCTGGATAGGAAAGACAAACTGCCTCTTTCCCGACATCATCAGTCATACTCACCTGCCCGCCTAGTGTGTGGGGTGCGAGAGGGGTTTGCGGGCCGCGTCGGCACCCCTAGGTGTGTGTAGAACAACACAACACACAGGTGAACACACACGCCACACCCCAACTCACATCATCATAGCTCAACTTCCTTCAGAGGAAAGAGCAGCAATACAATACAGATGGGCCTCCATGGATGCCATGTGTCTAAGTGTTAAGAGTAGCATGGGGCCTCCATGGACTCTTATGTGTCTACTGCAGTCTGTGCCAGATCGAACTTCATGAGATTTCAGAGATTTCCAGCTGTCTACTTACTCTACTGTAATCACCTGTCCATATAGATCAGTGTAGGAGATCTCAGGTAAAACCTCTGCGTGGTTCAACTGCTAGACTTCGTGTAGGTACTCTTAAAAGCTAGACTAAGAGCCTTTATTTCCTTGTGATCCCGTATGGCACTGAGATGTAACAATGGCCTGTACAATAAGTGCCTTTCTGGGTAAGAGCCCATGGCTCTGCTGGGTGGTTGCAGAGTTGTGGAATGGAATGGGATGGAATGGAATGGCGTGTAGATGTAAATGGTTAATGTACTGGTATTTCTCTGGCATGTCTCTGCTGTAATCACGTTGCTATCTGGGATGAGACATTAAAATGATAGAGCATGCGAGCCGGCATAAATCTACCCCCCGCCCCCCCCTCGCCCCCCCCCACCCTCCCCCCAGTGTCACGGGCATGCACGAAAAAGGCCAATAAATCATGCAGCTGTCTTCACTTAAAAGACCCAAATTCCACAGAAAATATGTAAAAAATTATGATTGCAAGAAAAAAAAAACATAAACACACAATTAAGCAATTAATCTTGCTCCTAAGCATGGGGGGGGTGCGGGACGGATCTGGATCTGGATGGGGAGCACTTGTAACAACTGGGCCGTGTTTGTTTGCACAGGGCTGGAGTTGGCTTTGGAAGGCTTTCTGCGTAAATACAAGGAGAGGAACCTCATTATCAGAGGAGTCCAGGCCAGGAAACTCAGGGCTCAGGAACCAAGATGGCTGCCTCTGGTCCAGTGATGAAACATCACGTACAGAGCTCTGGGGGAAGGTCTGGAAGGCAGGTTGGTGGGGAGGGGAGGTGGGGTAGGTTGGGGTGGGGACAGTTAGAGGCACAAATCAAAAGGAATACTTACTGGACTGGTTCCTCCTCATCTGAACCTGAAAAGGAAACAAAAGAACAGAAATGAGACCAGTGGATCAACAACACTGATGATACACCTGACCAATTAGACAAAGATAGGTGGAAAAGTCCAGAATCACAAGTTCGTATTAGCTAAGGTCTGATATTTCCGTGCTTCACAATATGACTCTGGAAACATTAGATGAAAAGTCTGACTCTGCCTGTGTTTTAGTTATAATAATGAGCTTTATTTGTGTCATGTGTGTTTCAACCAGTGCTGTCTATTTTCACTTTAAAGCTGCCTTTCAACTAATCCAGATCTCCTGAATTTTTCCAGCTTTGATTTCCATCTTGTAAAAAAAGTGTTTTGCCTCAGAAAAAAAAATCCGGATGTGTGCCAGAAGTGTGAATGATCAATTCAGACAGACGTTCGGAGCCAAATTTCCTATTTCCTTCTGGACTTCAAGCCTGACAGCAGCTTAATTGTGTACAGGGCCACATTGTCAGGTTGTCTCTATTTCATTCTAATTCATTTAGTTGATGTCATCAACCAGGGGCGAATCTAGGCTATTTTTAGGGGTGCCAAGGCACCCCCGTGAAACTGCTCGGCACCCCCTGGCAAAATGAATACAACTCCAACATTTATAAATGTACTAGTTCGCCTCATTTAGTGAGAAGTATTGCGTGTCTAAGCACTGGGGGCCGGGCACCCCTAAAGACCTGATGCTAAAATCGCCCCTGTCATCAAGCAATAAAGAAGGTATCATGTGAAATACAAACAGCCTGGCCATGCCCTCTTCCCACACAAGGCGACCTCAGTCTAAACTGTTCTCTGGTGTTGTCATCCCAATGCTGGAACAAGCTACCAGCTGCTACAAGAGTAGGATCATCCCTCTCTACCTTTAAGAAGCTTGTGAAGACTCTTCTTTTCTAAGAGCACCTCCCTTCCTAACAAAACTAACCTCCACTCACCAACACTCTCCTGTACCCTGGCTGCAGTAACTTTGTTATGCCCTTTGCTTTCTCTGTGTTCTTCTGCATATCTGTAGCTTGTTTATGTCCTCTTTTGTAAGTCGCTTTGGATAAAAACATCTCATACGTGCAATGTAATGTAAAGTAATGTAATGGAATCAAACGGTACAGACTCCTTTCCAGTAGACAGTAAACACAGATGACACAGTGACCCTGAGACTGGCTCCCAAGGGGTCAGAGGTCAGAGTTCACAGCTCAAGGTCACTCTGTGCTCTGAGGGTCATGCTATAATGGTGGTAAATTGTGTAAATCACTGACACACATGTGTCCATGCATCCAGAGGAGAAAAGGGATATTTGTGTGTGTGTGTGTGTGTGTGTGTGTGTGTGTGTGTGTGTGCACGTGTGTGTGTATGTAAATCTCCCTGAAGCTTTCCACCTCTGCTGTATACCAATGACAGATAAATACAACGATCCAAACTTGCAATCATGCGTAGAGGAGCATACACACACACACACACAGATGATGCACACACACACAGATGAAATAGAAGGAGTGCGGGAATGTAAATGAATGTGGTCACGGTGATGGATGTGGGAAATGCTGCTCTGTGTCTGAGTCTCTCCAGTGGAAAGACCTCAGTAGAGTACAGACCTCACTAGACTACAAACCTCACTAGACTACAGACTTAACTAGACTACAGACTTCACTAGACTATAAAACTACACTACAGACCTCACTGGACTACAGCACTGGACTACAGACCTCACTAACAGACCTGACTAAACTACGGACTTCAGTAGAGTACAGATCTGACTAGACTACAGACTTCACAAGACTACAGACCTCACTAGACTACAGACCTCACTGTACTGCAGCACTGGACTACAGACCTCACTAGACTATAGACCTCACTAGACTGCAGCACTACAGCAGGAGAGAGAGAGAGGGAGAGAGAGACAGGGAGATGGGGAGAGAGAGAGAGAGAGACAGGGAGATGGGGAGAGAGGGAGAGAGAGACAGGGAGATGGGGAGAGATAGAGAGAGAGACAGGGAGATGGGGAGAGAGGGAGAGAGAGACAGGGAGATGGGGAGAGAGAGACAGGGAGATGGGGAGAGAGGGAGAGAGAGACAGAGAGAGGGAGAGAGAGACAGGGAGATGGGGAGAGAGAGACAGGGAGATGGGGAGAGAGAGACAGGGAGACGGGGAGAGAGGGAGAGAGAGACAGGGAGATGGGGAGAGAGAGACAGGGAGACGGGGAGAGAGGGAGAGAGAGAGGGAGATGGGGAGACAGGGAGATGGGGAGAGAGGGAGAGAGAGACAGAGAGAGGGAGAGAGAGACAGGGAGATGGGGAGAGAGGGAGAGAGAGACAGGGAGATGGGGAGAGAGAGACAGGGAGACGGGGAGAGAGGGAGAGAGAGACAGGGAGATGGGGAGAGAGAGACAAGGAGATGGGGAGAGAGAGACAGGGAGACGGGGAGAGAGGGAGAGAGAGACAGGGAGATGGGGAGAGAGAGACAGGGAGACGGGGAGAGAGGGAGAGAGAGACAGGGAGATGGGGAGAGAGGGAGAGAGAGACAGGGAGATGGGGAGAGAAGGAAAGAGACATAAACAGCCAAAAACAGACAGAAAGCACACGGTAAATGCGCAAAACCACAGCTAAGAGATAGCGTGGTGGAAACACACACACACACACACACACACACACACACACACTGTGTGCTGCACAGCTACACACATTCACACCTGCCACGCACACATACACACAGTCATCTACCCGTCTGTGTTGTACTTGAGCACTGTCACACACACTCATGCCTGTCCACCTGAGTACACACACACACACACACACACACACACACACACACACACACACACACACACACACACACACACACACACGTATGCCTGCGAATCTGAGGACACACACAACCATACACACACAGTCACAAAGACATTCATGCCTACACATGTACGTACACACACACACACACACACACACACACACACACACACACACACACAGACTGGCATGCATACAAATGCAGTCACACAGACATTCATGCCTACATATGTGCATACACACACACAGAACTGAAGCCAGACTTGTGTCCCAGAGGCACTGGAAGGCAAATGGGTTCAATTACAGCTGCTAGGCCACACACCAGCCCTCCACTGCAGTTACTATAGACACACACACACACACACACACACACACACACACACACACACACACACCAGCCTTCCACTGTACTTACAATACAGAGACAGAGAGGGAGAAAGACACAGACAAAGAGAGTGTGTGTGTGTGTGTGTGACAGAGTGAGAGAAAGTGTGAGAGAGAGGGAGAAAAGGAAGGGGAGAGAGGGAGAGCGAGAGAAAGAGAAATGAAAGGAGCTAAAGGAAAAGAAGAACAGTGGAGAGTGAGAAAATAATATCTCACACGCACAGCGAAGGAGACATCCCAAACATGAGCCAACACAAGAGAGAGAGAGAGAGAGAGAGAGAGGAAGGGATGAAGAGAGAAAGAGGGAGAGAGAGAGAGAGGGAGAGAGCGAGAGAGAGGGAGAGAGCGGAAGAGAGAGGGATGAAGAGAGAGAGTGAGGGATGAAGAAAGAAAGCAAGAAGAAATGAATGTAGGAAAAAAAGAGAGAAAGATGAAAAATGGAAAGAAAATGTTTCGGTAATCTGTACCAGATGATACGGCATTCATCATCACCTACGTTTTTAAACTTGAGAACGGTTAACCCGAAACACATCTGTCAATATGGGGGGGCTGACGAGAGTGTGTGTGTGTGTGTGGGGGGGTGAACACCCAAGACCATTCCAATTTTCTGACACATTTAGAGATATACTCTTCAAAATCCTCTGCCTGTCTGTTTAGTTTATGTTCGTGTGTGTGTGTGTGTGTGTGTGTGTGTGTGTGTGTGTGTATATGAGAGTGTGTGTGTGGGTGTGTGACTGTGTATGTGTCTGTGTGTGTGAGTGAAAGAGACATATCAATAAATCCCCCGGTGTTCACACACAGTTCTGACTCCTGTAAAAGAGGAAAACTGTCTCAGGCCGAGTCAAACACTATTTCAACCAATCAAAACATCTCTTCGTGAAGGGAGAAGTGTAACTGGATTGGCTGTTGAGCTCAAATGTAAATAGAACCTCTTGTCAGAATCACAAACTGTGCCTTAAAATATGCACAAGAATAAACTCCAAACTCGCAGAGAAGTGCTTCTTTTTCTTTCTTTTTTCTTTTTTTTTTACATTTTATTGCCTCATTCTCACTCCCTTTCCGCCTCCGTGTCGGGCGTGAAAATATTTGAGAAGTTAAGCCTTGGTGTTTAGAAAGCTCATTTATTACATGAACTGCCCTGGGTTCAAGCTGAAACCCAAATAAATACAAGCAAAGGGGGCAATGAGAGAATGAGAGAGAGAGAGAGAGGGAAGAGAGAGGGAAAGAGGGAAAGAGAGAGAAAGCAGGGAAGAGTGAGTGACAAAGAAGGAAAGAGGAGAGAGAAAGAGAGAGAGAAAGAGAGAACGCAGGGAATAGTGAGTGACAAAGAAAGAAAGAGAGGAAGAGAGAGAAAGAGAAAAAGAGAGGAAGAGAGAAAAAGAGAGAGGTTGGAGAAAGGTGGGGAGAGGTGAAGGAAAAGGTGGAGGGAGAAATGGACACTACGCAATCCTTGCAGTGAAAAAGCCAAAAGTAAACATTTGCCCACCAAACACTTTGCCACCCCCCCCCCCCATCCCCCCCCCACACACACACTTGCACTTCTGCAGAAGTGTTATTCCAGAAATGCATCACTCTCGCCATCTACATAAGTCAACATACAGAAGAGGAGAGAGAGAGAGAGAGAGAGAGAGAGAGAGAGAGAGAGAGAGAGAGAGAGAAGAGAGACTGGGACATGAGGAAATGGAGGAAGGAGAGAGAGACAGAGGAAGGGAGGGAAAAAGAGAAATGAATGGACTGTAAGTAAAAGAGAGAAAGAGGAGTGTGGCTTGTATGGAGTGGAGTGAAGGATGGAGAAAAGGCGAGAGAGAAGGAAAAGAGGAGAGAGCGAGAGAGAGACAGACAGAGCCAGAGACAGAGAGGGAAGGAGAGAGTCAATGAGCGAGAGAGGGACTAAGACAGAGTGGGGAGAGAGAGAGAGAGAGAGAGAGAGGGAGGAGGAGTAGAGAGACAGAGAGAGAGAGAGAATACTATATTGTAACTAAAGTTTGGTGGGCAAATGTTTGTGTGTGACGTGTTTGGTTAAAGAGAACAAAACTCATATGGACTCCTGTGACGCAGGGAGGACCAGACACACACACACACACACACACACACACACATACACACACACGCACACACACACACACACACACACACACGCACACACACACACACACTAAGGGCCAGAAGGAGAGACAGAGAGGAAGAGAAATGCAAAAAAGATGCCTACTAGAGTCCAGTAAAGACACTGATTAAAGCCGAGAGGAGAAGGACACACACACACGCACACACACACACACAGACATACACACACATAACACACACTTCCTGCCGGAACCCACATACACAGGAAGGCACATGGACCTATTTACCAACAACACCCAGATGTTTTGCGTGCACACACACACAAACACACACACACACCATGCAGACCCCAATCACTGTGTTCAACACATGGAACAAAGCCCACTTCCACTAGTGATCTGAGGACAAGAAAGAGAGTGTGTGTGTGTATCAGGGTCTTTCCGAGGTGTGTGTAGGTAAGAGACAGAGTGTGTATCAGGGCTTTTTTCAGGTGTCTGTACATGAAAAAGTGTGTGTTGGGGCCTTCCTCATGTGTGTGTACAGTAAGTAGGGCCGTTTCCACTATAGGAACCTCTAGATAACTTTTCGTCCCTTTCACAGTTGGTGCATGTCTTCATTATCACATGGTCAGATCATTGTCCTTACAATGATCTGACCATGTGAACTTGCCTGTAGCGTCCTTACAATGATCGGACCATCTGGACCAGTGTATAGTGTCCTTACAATGATCTGACAATATGAACGCGTCTATATTGTCCTTACAATGAACGAATGATCAGGATCTGTGTATAGTGTTTCTACCATAGAAATGGGCGATGTTCCAGAACTTTTACAGGACCCAACGGAGTAATTGTTTACTTTGGAGTAAGTACAGTACTCCGCAGGGCCTTTTTGAGGTGTGTGACTGACTTGACACCTCACTGCACGACCCACCTGTCCACATCACCATGGCAACCAGCAGAGCAAGGGGCTGCCAGCCAGCTGCAAAGGCTTATGGGTAACATGGGTCACATGTGCGGACCAACATAGTGACCATGACTAGTGTGTGCAAAAATAAGCACAAATTGAAAAAATGGCTGGACCTGTGAAGCAACCTGACGAAGGTCTATGACCGAAATACTGTAAATTAATCTTGCTTGAGGAATGTGCAGTGTGTGGAAGTTCTTACAAGTTATGCTCATAAGTTTACATACCCTGGCAGAATTGATGATTTTTAAACCATTTTTCAGAGGGTTTCTGTTGTCATTATGATTTAACTAAAGTAAACACAGGTGTTTGGCAATAAATGGCTTCAGCCAACACCAACCATGAGTGAAGGAAACGTTTTTGTGTTATCATTCATATTCTCTGAAAAATGGTTAAGAAATCATTAATTCTGCCAGGGTAAACTTATTAGCACAACTGTATTTTCCCCATGAAAAATCTCCCCATAAAATGAATTAGCCTGCTGGCTAAGACTGGCACATTGCTATTCATATTTATTAACGTGTGCGGCCCTAATAAATAAATAAATAAATTAATTAATTAACAAAATGGAAAACATGAAATGAAATTATGAAAAGGAAGTGATTGACTCGTTAGGAGGTCTGACTCGTTAGAAAGTGTGCTTCGTTTGGAGACAGGGGCTTGTAAGCCTCCGATCAGTCTAGAAGATACTGGGTCTCTGCCTCTAAAACTCGGGGAAAACAAAAAACACAGAACAAAACAAACAAACAAACAAACAAAAACCAAAAACCAAAACAAGACAAAGAAAAAAATAAAAGAACAACAAAACAAAAAAAAGCTAAAAGTGAGAGTGCTGAAATGTTAGCCTGCTGGCCCCTCTCTGGGTTTGGGACTGAGGTGGGAGGGAGACGTGGAGGAGCAGAAACAGAAACACGAGGTTCTGTTGCCCCCTAGTGACACCAACCGGGGCAGAAGAGAGGAAAGGAGAGGAGAGGAGAGAGAGAGGGAAGGAGAGGAGAGGAGAGAGAGAGAAGAGGAGAGGGGAGGAACAGAGAGGGAAGGAGAGGAGAGGAGAGAGAGAGAGAAGAGGAGAGGGGAGGAACAGAGAGGGGAGGAACAGAGAGGAAGAGAAGGAGGAAAAGGAAGAGAAGAGGAGAGAGGAGGAAAGACTAAAGAAGAAGGGAGGCAGAGAAAACGGAAGGAGAGAGGGAGAGAAAGATAGAAGGTGGAGGAGGGGAGTGATGGAATAAGAGGAAAAGAGAATTCCATGAGACAGAGAAGAAGGCCAGTAAAACCTTCTGCCCAATTAGAACCATAGACCTATCTGGATATTTGTGTGTGTGTGTGTGTGTGTGTGTGTGTGTGTGTGTGTGTGTATGACTTACGGATGTGGATGGCGAGAGTGTGATGTTGTTGATGGAGGCCTTGAGCTGGTTGATGGTGGCCCGCTGCTGTGTGTGTGTGTGTGTGTGTGTGTGTGTGTGTGTGTGAGACTTACGGATGTGGATGGCGAGAGTGTGATGTTGTTGATGGAGGCCTTGAGCTGGTCAATGGTGGCCCGTTGCTGCTCGTTGGAGTTGTTGGGCTGCACCGGCTTGATCTCCACGTGGAACTTGCGCGGCTCGTCCTCGTCGTCAGAGTCGCTGGACGAGTAGAAGGAGTTCTCTTTGGCATGTAAACACGGCCGTCAAGGAAACAAATCAACCATGAACTTCATCACAACCTCACGATAATGTCACCACAACCTTACAACAACCTCATAACTTTGTAGAAGGAGTTCTCTTCGGTTCATTGACAGCCCTTGCCAGTCAACCATGAACTTCATCATAACCTCACATAAATCTCACTTCATGATAACCTCATCACAACTTCATCACAACCTCACAACAGCCTCATAACACAGTAGAAGGAGTTCTCTTTGGCATGTGCACACAGCCATCAAGGAACCAGTCAACTGGCAACTTTATCACAACCTCACCACATAAGGTGTTAAACAAAGCCAGATTAAGCATAACTGGATTGGACAAGTGGAAGGAGTTCTCTTTGGCATGTGTACACGGCCTTCAAGGAACGAGGAGTCAACCGCCAACTTCATCATAACTTCACGTAAACCTCACAACAACCTCATGACAGCCTCGTCACAACCCACTTTAGAACAGCCCACTTCAAGACAGACTGGTGGCACAGCAGGTCCAGGCCCAGGCTACAGGAGAGTTACACGAGAGCTGGGGTAGAGCCTTAGTTAGTTACTGGAGTAAACTGCCAAACGTTGACCAGTGTGTATATACATGTATGTGCCAATATACATATTTAACATCCCCAGCGGACCCCTCCCAAGCGCCTGGTGGGGTATCTGGGTCCCTGATTGTGGGGGGGGGGTACCATGTTGGGGACCCCCGGATAAGGGAACACATTCAGCTCATTAGGCAGTGGGGAACCAGATCAGTTCCAGCCCTCAGCAGATGGAGTCATTCTCCCTCCACTGCGACAGCATGTTGGTCTGCGTCCCAACAGCTCGTTGTGAAACGCACCTCTCCTCCGCACGGAGGGAACACTTGCTGGATTGTATGCAAATGCCACACAACAACAACAACGAAAAAAAAACATTCCAAGATGTTTACAGCGTTTTGGAGCATCTGAACGTAATAAAATGTTTGCCTTTCTCATCCATTATTCATCTAACACAATTTTTACTTGGTGGGAAATCGGCAAATCAGTTTAGTATGTACTTTGTGCAAGGAGCAAGGACAACAAGCAACCTGTTACGTTCTGTGTGTGTGTGTGTGTGTGTGTGTGTGTGTGTGTGTGTGTGTGTGTGTGTGTGTGTGTGTGTGTGTGTGTGTGTGTGTGTGTGGAGGAATGTGTTTGTGTAGTGTATGACATATGTAAGTGACTGCGCATGTGTCTCCGGGTATGTGTGTGTCTATGTGAATGTGTTTATAGTACATGATGTGTGTGTGTGTATGTATGTGTTAAATCTGACATACACATGTGTGTGTGAATACATGTGTGTGTGTAAAGATATCATTTTCGTTCTGCTCTGGGCATATGCATTAAGTGTGACACGTGCGTGAGTGTGTGTGTAAGTGAGTATGTGTCTGTTTGTGTGTGTGTCTGGAAGTATGTCATTCTCATTCTGCTCTGGGTGTCTGCATTAAGTATGAGACACGCATGCATGTGTGTGTGTGAGTAAGTATGAGTGTGTGTGTGTGTGTGTGTGTGTGTGTGTGTGTGTGTGTGTGTGTAAGGATATCATTCTCGTTCTGCTCTGGGCGTATGCAGAATCCTTCCTCGTCCACTTGTGGCACATTCTGCAGGAGAGTTAACAGGAGAGGGGACGTCAAAACACACACACACACACACACACACACACACACACACACACACAGGCACATACACCAACACACACACTCACATAAGAACATGCACTCACACCCTCAGCTCAGCTTTATGGCATGACATGATAAAAATGTCATGCCCACTGAGCACACACACCTGTGCAAACACCCACACACGAACACACACACACAATATGTATGTGCTGCATATTAAAATATTTTTAGCACTTACTTTCTGTCTATATTCATTAGAAAAACACCATCTGTCATGATCAGACTGTCAGAATCAATGTACAACAGATGTATGCTTGTTTATTGCGTGTAGGTTCGCGTGCATGTGTGTGTGTGTATCCCTGCACGCATGTGTGAGGCAGTTATTTATGCATGATCCTGCATGAACTGGGAGAATGGGACTTACAGCATGCATATAAAATACACCATCTATGTGTCTGCATGTGTGTGTGTGTGTGTGTGTCTGCATGCGTCTGTATGCGTGTGTGTCTATCTTTGAGAATTCATGTTTGTATGTTTTTTTGTATGTGTGTGTGTGTGTGTCTGAGTGTGTGTGTGTAACTGTGTCTCTCTTTGTTTGGGAATTCGTGTGTGTGTGTGTGTGTGTGTGGTGGGTTCAAATAAAGAATTTAAGAATATAAGAATATAGACTCACAGCGTTCTGAACATCGATGGCCCCATAGTATCCTGGGGGAGCACCATTGGCAGTGTTCTAAACAAACAAACACACACACAAACAAACAAAGGCAGAATGTATTATTGTCTTTCATATTTAAAGATGAGGCTCCTTATTCTGCTGGTCTGACGCCAAACTCACTTGTATGCATGTTCTTCTGTCATAACTATTTCATTTACCAACAACAACAACACCAACATTAACACAAATAAAAGATAAACTCACCGTTTCTCCTTCCACGGACTCTCTGGAAACAGAAAATATCAATAAATAAATAATATATTAAAAGTAGAGGTTACAACCAAATTCCTAATCTCCACATGTGAGTGGGTGTGTATTTGCGATCAGTCAGTCATTCTGTCACTCTGATTATGAGATGTAACAATGTAATGTGCGTGTGTGTACATTCATTATGTGGGGACACATGAGTGTGTGTGTGTGTGTGTGTGTGTGTGTGTGTGTGTGTGTGTGTGTATGTGTGTGTGTGTGTGCTTACGTGGAGTCTGTGTCCTTGTTGTCTTTCCGTCGTCCAGGTATCGGAAAGCCCTTTCTCTTCTTGGGTTTGTTGGGTTTGATTCCTTCAAGACACACACACATGCACGCACACACACACACACACATTTTAGGGAAAAGATCGCCTAGATGTGCGATGACTACAGCTGAGATGTGACTAAAATAATAATGCACAAACTTCTTAAATATAGTTTTCATACACAGCATCATACTTTTTACTGTCTACTCTGTGTGTGTGTGTGTGTGTGTGTGCATGCATGTGTGTGTGTACGTGTGTACGTGCGTGCGTGCATGTGCGTGCATGCGGGCGTGTGTGTGTGCATGCGTGCATGTGTGTGTGTGTGTGTGTTTATACGCACCTTCAGTAGCAACAGCGACGTTACACTCCTCAAATTCAATGGGACCTGAGAAAAAAAAAAAAAAAATGATGCCATGATCACCCAGGTCTCTTCTCACTCTCAACTGGCTCAACGTGTGTGTGTGTGTGTGTGTGTGTGTGTGTGTGTGTGTGTGTGTGTGTGTGTGTGTGTGTGTGTGTGTGTGAGTGTGTGTGTACCCAGAGGGCAGAGTCAAAAGTGTATCTGGTGGCCATCCAGAAGAAATCCGCAGCAATCCACTCTGATTAAGAGTAAAGACACACACACACACACACACACACACACACACACACATGCACGCACGCACACACGCACACACACACACACACACACACACACACACACACACACACACACACACACACACACACTAATGCCATACAAGCAGCCCCCCTCCCAAAAACACACACACACATGAGCTCATGTAATGTAATGACTTCAATGTATAAACACATATTTCTGTCACCAAACCAGACAAACCTGAGAATTTTACATTCCATCTCTTTTCAAGCCCTCACGCACACACACACACACACGAACACACACACACACACTCCTTACATGGGTGAATGCCCTTGAGTGCACTGCACAATTATTAAGTAAACAAACGATTTTGCAATAACACAGAGTCAAGCCACCACCTCCACACACACTGATCCTACTTGGACCAGAGACAGATGCTGATTCTTCCGCACAAAGAGGAAATGCTCACTGGCACACACACACACACACACACACACACACACACACACACACACACACACGCTAGGAGAGGGTAGAACACAACAAAGCCTACGCCCCCCACACACACGCACACATACAAAAACACATACACATGCACAAACACGCACACACACACTCACACACACGGCAGAGACAACAAAGGCCACGCCTGATTTAAGACTCATCAATTTTACATATTTACCTCCGAGCCTTGGCACTCTCAACGCACTGCTCTCAGAGCTACTTAGACAGGGTGACACGCATGGTTTTCATAAGGGTCTCTCTCTCTCTCTCTCACACACACACACACACACACACACACACACTCATATTCACACACTCATACTCACGCAATGGAAAGATGCAGAGACGCTGGCAGAAACAAACCCCCAACAAATCTCCACTCAAGCCTGCTTTCTAATGCGTGTTTAGAATAATAATAAATAAATGAAATATTAAAATAATAAAAAGCAACGCTGGTGCGTTACTAATGCATCGCTCAATGAAATTAAATGAGGCACGAGAGCACACCATCCACCATCCACAGACTGCTGTGCAGTTAATGCCCAAACCACAACACAAAATACCCAACGCACACGCACACACACACACACACACCCATACGCATACACACACACACACACACACACACACACACCCATACGCATACACACACACACACACACACACACAGTTAATGCCCGAGCCAAAACACCCAAAATACCCAACACACACGCTCACATTCACACAAAACACACACACACACACACACCAGTTAATGCCCGAGCCAAAACACAAAATACCCAACACACAGAGACAGACACACACACACACACACACAGTTAATGCCCGAGCCAAAACACAAAATACCCAACACACAGACACACACACACACACACACACACAGTTAATGCCCGAGCCAAAACACAAAATACCCAACATACACACTCACATTCACACAAAACACACACACACACACACACACACACACACACAGAGTTAATGCCCAAGCTAAAACACAAAATACCCATCACACTCAGTTTCAATGTTCGCGTACAGCAGTTACTGCACTTTGCCTTTGTAAGACAGCATTAGCATGTGGTGGTACTGACAAACTGTGTCCTCTTAGATATGGCTTATTGGCGTGCGGTGGTGATGGACTGTGTCCTGGTACAGTAAATATGGTTGGCGTGTGGTAGTAATAAAGTAAATATGGCTTATTGGCGTAAGGTGGTAGCGAGGGACTGTGTCCTGGTAAACATGGCGGGCATGTGGCAGTAATGAGGTAAATATGGTGTACGTGTGGTGGCAATAAGGGTCTGTGTCCTGTTCGATATGGCTTATTGGCATGTGGTGGTGATGACAAGTTATGTCCTGGTAAACATGGCTTATTGGCATGTGTTGGTAGTGAGGGACTGTCTCCTGCTACAGTAAATGTGATTGGTGGTAATGAGGTACATGTGGCGGATGTGTGGTGGTAATTAGGGGCTGGCTGTGTCCTGTTAGATCACCTGTGGTGATGACGAGTTATGTCCTGGTAAATACGGCTTATTGGCATGTGGTGGTGATGAGGTAAATATGGTGTACGTGTGGTGGTAATAAGGGAGGCTCTGTCCTGGTAAGCATGGCTTTTTGGCATGTGGTGATAGTGAGGGACTGTTTTGGTAAATATGGTTGCTGGCTGTGGTGATGAGGTAAACATGGCTTTTTGGCATGTGGTGGTAGTAAGTCGCTGTGTCCTGGTAAATATGGCGGACATGTTGTGGTACTGAGGGACTGTGTCCTGGTACAGTAAATATGGTTGCCGTGAGTGTGTTGTGGTAATGAGGTAAACATGGCGGGGATGTGGTGGTGATGACGAGCTTGTGGGTCCTGGTGAATATGGTGGACACGTGTGCGTTCCGTGACTGAAGGTGCGGAGACTGAGCAAGCCCGGCGGGGAACTAAGACTGGAAGTGAGAGTGGGCCTTTAGCACGCCGCACTAGCCTTTGTGTTTACACTCACACAGCCACTAATGCACCTCCAAGAAAGAGAGGGAGAGATAGGGAGAGATAGCGACTAGACGAGAGAGAGAGAGAAAAAGAGAGAGAGAAGGGGGCAAAAAGTCAGAGACACATAGAGAAAGAGAGAGAGAGAGAGGGGAAGAGAGTCAGAAAGACAGAGAGAGAGAGAGGGAGAAAGAGGCACGGAAAGACAGAGAGAGATAGAGAGAGAGAGGGGAAGAGAGTCGGAGAGACATAGAGAGAGAAAGAGAGAGAGAGAGAAAGAGGCATGGAAGGAAAGAGAGAGAGAGAGAGACAGAGAGAGAGCCTGGGGCAATATTTCCTTTGCACAAAATGCCTTGACCTAAAAAAACAAAGGCGAATGATATTTAACTCAAACATATACGGTGGCGGTTCAATACAGAGCCCCCCCCCCCAGAGAGAGAGGAGGGAGTGGGGGTGGGGGGGGGTGGGGCAGAGGCAGAGCATTGTTTGGGGCAGGGGAGCGGGAATCACGAGAGAGAGAGAGTCACGCATCCCTCGCCAAGTGAAGTGGATAAAGTGCGGCAATGACCGCTCCACTCTACTGTACATCCTCACCAGGGCACTCTGTTTCACACACACACATACTGTACGTGCACACACACACACACACACACCCACACAGACACACACGCACATACACAGACATGCACATACACAGACATGCACATACACAGACACAGACACAGACAGACAGACACACCCAAGCACGCATGCACGCACACACACCCAAGCACACATGCTCACACACACACGCACACACTCACACACACTCACACACACTCACACACGCGCACACACGCACGTGACTAATGTGCTTTCTGTTCCAGCGAAAACACAACATAAATGCAATAAACACAACATATGCAAAAAGTCATGGTTCCTCGGTAGCAACAGTCACACATTATAACCCCATTGCACCTTTCTCTCCATCCCATAATGCACCTCTTCATCCCAACCCTCAAGTGACTGGTGGGGCGGGGGGGAATTGCGTGGACATTGTTAACGGACCTTAACGGACGCTGCCAGCGTCCCTGGGCTTTATCGAGCGTAATAACGCCGGGCACCGTTTAAAATAAACCAAAGCCTTTGGGCGGAGAGCGAAGAAACGCGAACGACCGCACGGCACACGCTTCAGCCAATGACGGTCGTGGGAAGGCGAAATGCAGACTGACACTGGAAATAAAGACACGCACAGGACCGGGACAAAATCAATGAAAACACTTCACTGCAGCATCTGACAACATTTACGCACTCGCACTCATACTCACACTCACACTCACACTCGCAGTCGAGCCGTGCCAATCCAGCCCAAGCAGCCGATGACACAAGCAGTGTTTACACACAGAGCTGGGACTAGAGTTCCCCCCTCCCCTCCTTTTTTTTTAAATAAAAAGTTGTTTTCCTTCCAATGGCACGCGCACCCCGTGTGCGTGTCTGTGTGTGTGTGTGTGTGAGAGAGAAAGAGAGAGAGAGAAAGAGAGAGAGAGAGTGAGAGAGAGTGTGTGTGTGTTTGTGTGTGCCTGTGTGTAAGTGTTTGTCTGTGTGTGTGTGTCTGTGAACGAAGCCTAAAGCTCCGGATGAGCGGAAGATGCTTTCCTGCCCCCCCCCCCCCCACACACACACACACACACACTCTGAGGTGCATGTGCCTGACAGGCTGCTGTGCTGGCGGCCCAAGCAGGTTTGCGTGCCTGGCTCTCCGCCAGGGCACAGCCCAGATGGATATCGGTGAACACAGCTAACCCCACTGTACACACACACACACACACACATTCACACACACTCTCACAAATACACATTCACACACATACACATACACATTCATACACATACACATACACACACACACACACACACACACACACACACACACACACACACACACACACACACACACACACACACACAACCCCTGCCCCACCTCACAGCGTGTCACTTCGAGATTGTTTCCGCAGCACAAAGTTTATTCAACCTCTCCTCTCTCCTTTTTTTTCCCCTCTTTTTCCTTTTTCCCTCTCTTTCCCTTTCTCTCCGTCTCCTTCTCTCTCTCTCTCTCCTTCTTCCTCTGTCCCTCTCCCTGCCACTGGCCTGGGCCTTCTCTCCTCTCCTCTCCTCTCCTCTCCTCCCCGCTCCGTGCTGGTCATCATGGTAGCCCACGGCTCATTGCTCTGACAGCGGCGCGATCCCTAATGAACAGCTTCATCTGGGGGAGGAATGTCTCCTCCAAACTGTTTTTAGCC